>JARQOD010003319.1:0-66316 GCA_033576555.1 Oophaga sylvatica | reverse complement strand
CGAGCTATAACTTTTTTATTTTTTCGCTGATGATGCTGTATGGCGGCTCATTTTTTGTGGGACAAGATGATCTTTTCAGCGGTACCATGTTTATTTATATCGGTCTTTTTGATTGCGTGTTATTCCACTTTTTGTTCAGCGTTATGATGATAAAGCACTGATTTTTTGCTTTGTTTTTTTTTTTTTAAGGGGTTCACAAAAGGGGTTAACTAGTGGGACAGTTTTATAGGGGGTCGTTATGGACACGACGATACCAAATATCTGTACTTTTATTGTTTTATTTTTTTTATTTAGAGGAAGAAATGAATTTATTGGGGAATATTTTTATTTTTTTAATCTATTTTGGAATTTTTTTTTACGCCTCCCTGCAAGACCCGGCGGTCATCTTGGATCTGGGTACTGGGAGGGAGGAAGCCCTCAGAACAGCGCGATTACATCGCGCTGTTCTGAGGGTCTCAGGGGAGCTCGCAGGGAGCCCCCTCCCTGCGCGATGCTCCCCTGTGCCCCCGGTACACCGCGATCATGTTTGATCGCGGTGTGCCTGGGGTTAATATGCCGGGAGCGGTCCGTGACCACTCCTGTCACATAGTGCCGGGTGTCAGCTGTGATAATCAGCTGACACCCAGCGGCGATTAGCTGCGCTCCCCCCGGGAGCGCAGCTGATTGCTATGACGTACTATCCCGTCCATGGTCAGATTGTCACGGATTTCATGGACGGGATAGTACATTGGATGTCAGAGAGGGGTTAAGAATCTGCTGTAATTCCTCACGATATTCATCGGTTGGATTATGTGTCAAAACTTCATAAGTGTTAACATCACTCAAAATGGAATTACACATTGACACATATTGGTCAACCCCCAGGATCACAACATTGCCACCCTTGTCGGAGGGTTTGATTACAATGCTGTCATCCTGTTCTAGTCCTCGAATTGCTTCCATTTCTTTTTTAGAGCAATTAAAATGGCATTGGATATGATTATGCGAGAGCTCAATCAGATCTCTAGTAACCAGATTAGAAAAAATATCAATTGCTGATAAATCTGGTGGCATTTTGGTGCTCTTATCCTTTAAATTAGTAAAAGGACCAAGGCTCGAGATGTTAGGATTGTTATCAGCAATGGAATCCAACAGTCTTACATCAGCCAACATATCTTCTGGTATAACCAATTCAGAACTAATGCGGAGATCTTGTTTCTGAAAAAACTTTTTCCACCTAATTTTGCGGAGGAATAAATTAAGGTCCTTGACTGTCCTAAAGACATCGAAATCAGTGTTTGGGACAAAAGAAAGACCCTTACTCAAGACCGACATTTCACAATCATTAATAACCCTCTCAGACAAATTGATAATTTGAATACCACTAAGTGTTGAAGTGTCAGGAGATGTTACTCCACTTATTTCTTGGTTTGTGGTGGCCGGTTCCTGAGGGCGTAAAAAATGTCCACTAGGGGTGTTATCCGGTCTGTCAGAGGTATTACGTGTGCCTCGACCTCTACCTCTACCCCTATTCCTCCCTCTTGATGATCGATTTCTACTTTCTGACTTAGAAAAGTCTGTATCAGTAGATGATAGTTCAGACTCTCTATCCAGGGGAATGGAACGTGGGGTTAGGACTAAATAGGCCTTATTGTCCTTGAAGTCTTGGACATCACGCAAATATTGTTTATGTTTCCTCTCTTTAAGGTGATATTGAAAACGTTCAATATGGGTTTGAAGCTTATTCTCTTTAGCACCAAACTCAGCTTCTGTTGAGAATTTTTTTGTCACTTCAATATGTTCCTTCAGTTTGTCATTTAACAAATTGAGAGTGACTTTCTCTTCTTCAAGCAATAGTTGCATGAAACGCAGGGAACTTTTGGTTGCCTCACGTTCCCATTTGTGTGTAAATGCAGGATTTTTATGCCTACTACCTGCTGTCAGGTTAATTCTCAAACCCCGCGGGACTATTTTAGCTTTTAGATAGCTCTCTAAGCTTTGAACCTCCCACCAGGATGTAATTTGGTCCCTGTAGACCTGTTGTAACTCCTTAAATGCCACATTAAAGGTAGGCAGATATTTTTTCTGAGTGAAGGTATGTTCAGAAAAGACCTCCTTAGCCTCTGAAAGCCAATTATCAGTGTTCAGACCCACAGAAAGAAATCCTGCCATAATCTGGGATAATTAACTTGAAAAAAGCAAAAAGCTCCAGTGTCGGCCAGAGCAATTAATAGACAAAATTCACCAAATCAAAATAATATAAAGCAAAGGTGAACATGAAACATAACTTTTAATATATTCATAAAATACAAATAGTGTGAGTCACCCAATCTAAAAAACACATAGAAGATGCTAACAATTGTGTCAATAGTGTTTAAGCTCTCCTATAGTTCTGAAAACTGAAAACAGCATCTTCATTTAGGATAAATAAAACCACTCAAAGTAGTCCAGTGGTAATTATCGTACCCAGGCACAACCATTTAGAGAGGATATATGATAAATCAACCTCCACAATTCATATAAGGTCACACCAGTAACACATATATAACACACGATAATTCTTAATGTAAAGTTTATGAGAGAAGAAAAAAAAGGAACAATCTCACCATTTCGTATGAGAAGGGAACAGGAGCCTTTTCCAGAAACCACATATATTGCACTGGATCTCTGATGCATCAAACAGGAGGACAATTCCCTGTCATTCCCTAAGGGGCTATCAATAGACTGACCCCCAAGCTCCTGCCCTAACAAGGGCAGTCCACAACTAGCCCTATAACATAACACACCCTGCACTTTCCCTAAAAAGGTGTCCCGACGCGTTTCCTTCAAGTAGTTTCATCAGGGGACTAGCTTGTATTAAAGTGCTGTAGTGCTATACTAGAGAGACATTAGGCCCTTCTACTCTCAATGCTGTCTGCAGACAGTGAAGTGGCCAAAAAGGGGCGTTTAAAATGCTTATGAAGGCACAATTTATTGAATGCTTTATTCATACACCATTCATGGCAGGTCTTGCTATCATAGGGTGATTGCATGATGTATTTTGAGTCCACTCTGACTGCTGGTGGTGCGCATGTGCTGGTGTGCCTCCCACTCTTGGCATGATGCCGGGCATCTTATGGTTACAGATGCAGCCTCAGGGATATCCTTCCCTTCGCTTGCGTTATGTGCCAGGACGCCCTGGTCTCATGTCAGCAGGACCTGGGAGTCACATTGCCCATGCGCCGATAGCCGCACTGATTGGCTGCATCAGCACCATGTGACCGGATGCTGGAGGTTTAAGAAGGTCCTTGTCCATCTGTGCAGTGTACCGTCCCTTGAGAAAGCGGGGCTGCACCCGCGAAACGTACGTCTGGACTGGACTGCCGTGTAGGCGGGAGCTATTCTCATCAGCTCCTGGTAAGACGCTTACTTGCTGCAATCACCTTATTACTTTTCATCAGGCTATGTGATTTGATGTTCTGATGTGTCTACCTTGGTGTGGGATTGTCTCAGTTATTAAGCATGTGTTCAGGGATCTCATGAGGTGGCCTGTGTTGGGGTAAGCGCCTACTTGCACTCCATGCACTGCTCGTGACTTATATCACATTATTGCCATCCTCAGGTGTTCATTTACCTTCCTCCTGCACACTGCTTAATCCTCTGTTTGTGTGTAGCAATTGGATCCTGGCTGTGACATCATATATCGGGCATGTGCAATAACTCTTTGAGCATTATGTGTCATAATTTTTTATTTTCATTTTACGTTTCACTGATGTCTTATGACAATTGTTTGAGATTCATGGCATAGTGGTTACCTTAATTTGTTGGTATGTGTATTGTACACTGACCAGGTTTGCTCATTTGGATTACAAAGTAGCCACATACCACAAACATTGTCACTGCCGCATATGCTTTGTTGCAGCGCCATCTGCCTGCCTTTGTATGTCCTATAATACTTGACCATATGTATACAGATTTTGTGCTGTATATGCATTCTATGTGTATATATCTATTCTTTTTTTTGTGATGTAAAAACTATCATTGGGATCCATTATATGTCGGTTTTGCAAGTAGGCGAGAAAATCTCGCCGTACGGATGCCACACAGATGACATACGGATACTTACATGCGCAAAATACGCAGCCTTACCTTGACAATGGATGAAATACGGATTAGTGTGCCAGCAACATTTCTGCGTATTACGGTCGTACAATACGGTCCGATTTTTTCTACGGTGAGTGTGATGCCGGCCCATGTGAGAACGCTGGCAGCAGACGTCAGAGTTCGTTGTACAGCCAAGGAGTCCAAGCGAGAGAGAAAGAAGTACAATCGAGATCAGGCAGGGGAACAATGGCAAAGTCCTGGGAAAATTTTCTCAGACCCTCCCATCGTGCCGCCACAGAGGCAAGGGGTGCTGTCCCAAGAACTTCAATGTTTGGGAAGATGGTGAGGGAGTGTTATGATTCGGTAGCTGAGGAGAGCAGGCAAAAAGGCAATACACCAGAGCAGTTGGAATCTATGATATTGCAGTACCCTGACTAACCACCACAACTAGAGGCAGCCGTGGAGCGTTCCTACGTTGGTCCTAGACGCCTCGTCACAGCCTGAGAAACTAACTACACCTAAAGATAGAAATAGGAAAGCTATCTGCCCCGGAGCAGAACCCCAAAGATAATAGCAAGCCCCCAAACATGTAATGGCGGTTAGACAAGACGAAATACTGACACAGACAGAAAATAGTATGAGCAAACGTTGGGGCCCAAACTAACTAAATAGAAAAGGATAGGAAGGGTACTTACTGCAATCCCAAAAAAACCCTGAAAGCACCAACTCTACTAATTTCAAAAACACCTGAGATCACACGACCTCTACCACCTAAATTAGCTCTCTGGTGTAACAAAATCAAAACAGCAGCCACTGAAAAAACTGGAAAAAGCAAAAGTACAAACATCAGTGGCTGAACTAAACTGAGAGGGCAAAAGCCCCCTGAGGGGACCCAGAAGGCCCCCACAGAAGTGCAGGACAAAATGCAAAAATCAAGCACAGAAACAAAAAGAAGAAAATGTCTTATCTGTAAGAAGGAGATGCAGACACGACACAGCAGGCTACAAGGGGAACTGGAATCAAGGATTCAGACCAGAACAATTGATCACCGGCAACCCTGATGGGAAGGTGACTCCCTTATATAAGAGCAGTCAGTAACACCTGATTCCCAGTCCTCACAATCTTCACTGAACAGACCAGTACCGCTTGTAACCACCAGAGGGAGCCTCTGCTCAGAACTCATCTCAAGCCCATTCACAACAGTACCCCCCCCTTGAGGAGGGGTCACTGAACCCTCATTTGAGCAACCAGGTCGTCAGTTCTATGATACGCACGGATGAGTCTCCTAGCATGGATGTCCGAAGCAAACACCCAAGAATTGTCTTCCTGACCATAACCTCTCCACTTAACCAAATACTGGAGTTTCCGTCTAGAAAAACGAGAATCTAATATTTTCTCAACCACATACTCCAGATTGCCCTCAACCAAAACAGTGTCAGGAGGCACAGCAGCAGGAACCACTGGCTCAACAAACCTCTTCAACAATGACTTGTGGAACACGTTATGGATCTTAAATGTCCCTGGAAGAAGCAAACGAAAAGAAACAGGATTAAGAATCTCCATGATCTTATAAGGTCCAATGAACCTAGGCTTAAATTTAGGAGATGCTACTCTCAAAGGAATATTTTTTGAGGACAACCAGACCAAGTCCCCTACTTTAAACCGAGGACCATCAGTCCTATGCCAGTTAGCAAACTGCTGGGCCCTCTCTTGAGAGAGGGACAACCTCTCCACTACCTGGTCCCAAATCTGTTGCATACGCTCCACAACAGAGTCAACACCCGGACAGACAGAAGCCTCCGTCTGTCCCGAAGAAAATCGAGGGTGAAACCCAGAATTACAGAAAAATGGAGACATCAAAGTGGCAGAGCTAGCCCTATTATTAAGAGCAAACTCAGCCAAAGGCAAAAAAGAAACCCAGTCATCCTGATTAGCAGACACAAAGCATCTTGACCATTGGTCTGAGGATGAAACGCCGAGGAGAAAGACAATTGAACACCAAGTTTAGAACAAAAGGTCCTCCAAAATCTGGAAACAAACTGGACTCCTCTGTCAGACACAATGTTCTCAGGAATGCCGTGTAAACGAACCACGTGCTGAAGGAACAAAGGCACCAATTCAGAGGAGGAAGGCAACTTAGGCAATGGCACAAGATGTATCATCTTGGAAAACCTATCACAAATCACCCAGATGGCGGTCATTCTCTGAGAAACAGGAAGGTCGGAAATGAAATCCATAGAGATATGGGTCCATGGTCTCTTGGGCACAGGCAATGGCATCAACAAACCACTAGAGCGAGAGCAAGGCTTGGAGCGAGAGCAAGTCCCGCAGGACTGCACAAATTCTCTGACATCACGAGACAAGGTAGGCCACCAAAAGGACCGACTAACCAAGTCTCTGGTACCAAAAATTCCGGGATGCCCAGCCAACGCGGAACAATGAATCTCAGACATCACACTCTTTTTCCACTGTTCCGGGACAAACAATTTTCCAACAGAGCAGCGCTCGGGCCTATCCTCCTGACACCCCTCCAGAGCAACGAAAAAATAGGAACAGCATCCAATCCAGGTGAAGTATAACAAGTCTTTATTCAGCCACCATAAAATACGACGTTTCGGCCATTTTCAGGCCTTTATCAAGTATGGTGGCTGAATAAAGACTTGTTATACTTCACCTGGATTGGATGCTGTTCCTATTTTTTCGTTGGACTGTTGTTCATTTGGATCCTTGAACGCCTGAACGTGCATCCGTGCTAACTCCCGAGTGCTGTCAGCACCCCTCCAGAGCAAGTCTCAAATTGGGTGAGATGGCGGAAAGAACTACACCCTCTTTCAAAATAACAGAAGGATCAGATAACTCAGGAGAGTCCGCAAGGAAACTCCTCGAGAGAGCATCCGCCTTAACATTCTTAGTGCCAGGAAGAAAGGAAACCACAAAATTAAAACGTGTGAAAAACAAGGCCCACCTGGCCTGTCTAGGATTGAGTCGCTTGGCAGATTCCAGATAAACCAGATTCTTATGGTCCGTAAGGACCACCACCCGATGTTTGGCTCCCTCCAGCCAATGTCTCCACTCTTCAAAAGCCCACTTCATGGCCAATAACTCCCGATTACCCACGTCATAATTACGTTCAGTAGGAGAAAATTTTCGAGAGAAAAAGGCACAAGGGTTACTTTTAGAGGTCTCTGGATCTTTTTTGGACAAAACGGTACCTGCCCCAATTTCAGAGGCATCAACCTCCACCTGAAATGGCAGAGAAACATCAGGCTGCCGTAGAACAGGAGCAGAAGTGAATCTCTGCTTAAGTTCCTGAAATGCAGAGACTGCCTCAGGAGTAGGGTTGAGCATTCCGATACTGCAAATATCGGGTATCGGCCGATATTGGCTGTATCGGAATTCCGATTCCGAGTTCCGATATTTTCGTCATATCGGATACCGGAATCGGGATTGTCACTGTCACTGTCAGTGTCCGTCGGTCGGGTCTGTCAGGAGTCAGCGGCACTTACCTGGCAGAAGATCTCCGGCGGTCACGTTCTGGACTGCTTCATGGCCGCAATCTTCTTTCCCCGGCGGTCACATGCAGTTTCTCGCGATAACTGCAGTGACTGCTGGGTAATCCCGGCCGTAAAGCAGTCAGTCCGATGACGTCACCGCCGGGGAAGCAGGTAATCAGCTGTGCTGCGTCGCGATGACAGGCTCTGCCTGTCATTGCGATGTAGCAGAGTTGGATCGTCGTGGGACTGTCGATATGGACTGCGTCGGACAGGTGGTATACTGTTGGTTTGTTTTTTTTTCTTTTTTTACAGGAGATCGATGGCGTCGCAGGAATGAGAGAGTAATAAAATTAATGAAAACTGTGTTGTCTCTTTTATTTCATTAAAATACTTTTTTCTTGCTGTGACTTTTTTTTAAACATTTAATAACTTTGGGATTAATAATGGATCGCTGTCTTATTGACACCTCTCCATTATTAACCGGGCTTATTGTCACCGTGCAATCAACGGTGACATTAACCCCTTATTACCCCGCTTGCCACCGCTACAGGGCAAGTGGGAAGAGCCGGGTAAAGTGCCACAATTGGCACATCTTTTGATGCGCCAAATGTGGGGCTGCTGTAGCCTGGTATTATCAGGCTGTTGAGGGCCAAAATCCATGGGCCTTGACAGTCTTTTAATACCAGGCCACAGCAGTCTGCATTTTACTTGGCTGGTTAACAAAAATAGGGGGGATCCCCACGCCGTTTTTTTTTCGAGGGGATCCCCTATTTTTGTTAACCAGCCAAGCTAAGCAGACTGCTGTGGAATGGTATTATCAGGCTGGCAAGGTCCATGGATATTGGATCCTTACCAGCCTGAAAAACCAGGCCTCAGCGGTCTGCTTCATCTGGCTGGTTAACAAAAATAGGGGGGACCCCACGCCAATTTTTTTCGAGGGGATCCCCTATTTTTGTTAATCAGCCAAGATATGCAGACTGCTGTGGCCTGGTATTATCAGGCTGGCAAGGTCCATGGATCTTGGCTCCTTAACAGCCTGAAAATCCAGGCCTCAGCGGTCTGCTTCATCTGGCTGGTTAACAAAAATAGGGGGGACCCCACGCCAATTTTTTTCGAGGGGATCCCCTATTTTTGTTAATCAGCCAAGATATGCAGACTGCTGTGGCCTAGTATTATCAGGCTGGCAAGGTCCATGGATCTTGGCTCCTTAACAGCCTGAAAATCCAGGCCTCAGCGGTCTGCTTCATCTGGCTGGTTAACAAAAATAGGGGGGACCCCACGCCATTTTTTTTTCGAAGGGAACCCCTATTTTTGTTAATCAGTTCCCTCTGACGTCACTGATTGTGTCCCTGGCTGACCTGAAGTGAAAGTGGAAAGCAATCAATTAAGCTTTCCACTTAAGGGCCCGTCTCACATAGCGATATCGCTACCGAGATCGCTGCTGAGTCACTAGTTTTGTGACGCAGCAGCGAGCTCACCAGCGATATCGCTGTGTGTGACATTCAGCGACGATCAGCCCCCCTGCCGGGTATCGCTGATCGTCGCTGAAATGTCAGGACCTTTTTTTGATCGCTGGTTTCCCGCTGACAGGCACACATCGCTGCGTGTGACAGGCGGGAGACCAGCGATCCGCTGGTAACCAAGGTACACAGCGGGTTTCCAGGCGCGGGGCTGTGCCTAGAAACCCGCTGTGTACCTTGGATACCAGCGCCCTGATGCAGGGAGCTGGTATCCAAGGTACACAGCGGGTTTCCAAGCGCTGCGCGGTGCCTGGAAACCCGCTGTGTACCTTGGTTACCAGCGGATCGCTGGTCTCCCGCCTGTCACACGCAGCGATGCGTGCCTGTCAGAGGGAAACCAGCGATCAAAAAAAGGTCCTGACATTTCTGCGACGATCAGCGATACCCGGCAGGGGGGCTGATCGTCGCTGAATGTCACACACAGCGATATCGCTGGTGAGCTCGCTGCTGCGTCACAAAACTAGTGACTCAGCAGCGATCTCGGTAGCGATATCGCTATGTGAGACGGGCCCTTAAGCGATGTTACCCGCAGTGTCGCTGTCCCAGATCGCTGCCTGAGCTGCCTGTTTGGCAGCTCAGCAGCGATCATGTAGCGATACACCAGCGATCCTGACAAGTGCATATCGTTGTCGGGATCGCTGGTGTATCGTTATGTGACACCCAGCCTTTACTCTCCTGTCATGCAGGAGAGGAACTCATTCATTTGGGGTTTACTGTGAGGCTGCAGCATTAGCTGCGGTCCCTGCAGTAAACATTAACCCTTTCTGAAGGATTACACCGTGGGACCTGACTGTGCATGGGATAGGTAAGAATAATTTTGCTTTTTTATTTTATTTTTATTACAGGAAATGGTTTTTGCAGTAAAATAAAAGATGGTCAAAAACATGTGTCTTTATTTCATTAAAATGATTTTTAATTAAAGTGTGTGTGTTTTATTTTTATTTCATGCAATAGGATTAATAATTGATAGTTGTCTAATTGACAGCTCTCAATTATTAACCTGGCTTAAGGTCACCTTTCAATAGCAAGGTGGCTTTAACCCCATATTAACCCATTCGCCACCGCTACAGGGCAATGGGAATAGACGGGCAAAGTGCCAGAAAGGGCAAATCTAATTATAGATTTGTCTTTCCTGGGGTGTCTGGGGGCAGATGTTAGTAGCCGGGGGGGGGCAAAAATAATGGTCCCTCTCTGGGCTATTATTATCTGCCCCCACTCACTGGCTTTGTCTGTCTGGTTGCGAAAATAGGGCGGGAGCCCACGCATTTTTTTTCAGCAATTTTACACCTCATCTATATATATACATGCCATTGAATTTGTGACACATATATATATATTTATATTTGTAGTTCATACACTTCTACATAGTATAATAGCCGCTAATTCAATTGCCGGCTTTTGTGAAAATGCAGAACCCGACATGAAATGACACTTGGTGTACATAGGGTTAACCATGTCTTTTCATGTCCTTTGCTATCTAATTTGCACAAACAATTAAATCAGACTATGTGTGCAAAATTTCACACCTGTAGGGGTTAATTAAAGGTGTAAATTCGTAGCAAAAAAGTCAGTTTTTTTTACAACGAATTTACACCTTTAATTAACCCCTACAGGTGTGAAATTTTGCACACATAGTCTGATTTAATTGTTTGTGCAAATCAGATAGCAAACGACATGAAAAGACATGGTTAACCCTATGTACACCAAGTGTCATTTCATGTCGGGTGCTTCTGTCTTTTCACTGAAGCCGCTTTACCCGGCAATTGAATGAGAGGATATTTTACTATGTAGAAGTGTATAAACTATACATATATGTATATATATATGTCACAATGACATGTATATATATATATATGTATTCTATGTGTGTATATTTAGTGTTTACAAGGAAAGAATGGGGTTTTTTTAGTTGCGATATTTTGTTCCCATAGACTTACATGGGACTTCCGGTATCGGTATCGGGTATCGCCGATATTTTAGTGATATCGGCGATACCATTCCGATTCCGATACTTTAGGATATCGGAAAGTATCGCTCAACTCTACTCAGGAGACCAATTCACCACATCAGAACCCTTTTTGGTCAAATCAGTTAATGGTTTAACAATAACCGAGAAATTACCAATAAATTTACGATAAAAATTGGCAAAGCCCAAAAATCTTTGAAGAGCCTTTAATGAAGTAGGTTGGACCCAATCACAGATGGCCTGAACCTTGACCGGGTCCATTTCAATAACAGATGGGGACAAAATGAATCCCAGAAATGAGAACCTCTGTACGCCAAAAAGACACTTTGATCCCTTCACATACAGAGCATTCTCTCTCAAAATCTGGAATACAGTTTGAACATGTTTCACATGAGAGTCCCAGTCATTGGAAAAAATCAAGATATCATCCAAATAAACAATCAGAAATTTATCCACAAAATCCCTGAAAATGTCATTCATGAAGGACTGGAAGACAGAAGGAGCATTAGTGAGCCCAAAGGGCATCACAAGGTACTCAAAATGCCCCTCCGGGGTATTGAATGCCGTCTTCCATTCATCCCCGTGCTTAATGCGAATAAGGTTATATGCCCCCCGGAGGTCAAGCTTGGTAAACCAAGTAGCATTTTTCACCCTGGAAAACAGGTCAGAAATCAAGGGTAACGGGTATTGATATTTCACAGTAATATTGTTCAAAAGACGATAATCAATACACGGCCTTAATGAACCATCCTTTTTGGCCACAAAGAAAAAACCGGCACCTAAGGGTGAAGAGGATGGTCTGATATGACCTTTCTCCAATGACTCCTTGATATAAGACCGCATAGCGTCATGTTCAGGTACAGACAAGTTAAAAAGGCGACCTTTAGGGAATTTACTACCAGGCACTAATTCAATAGCGCAGTCATAGCTCCTATGGGGAGGCAAGGATGCAGATTTACTTTCGCTAAACACATCAGAAAAATCAATCAAAAAGTCAGGAACATCCTGAGCCTGGGGGGAGGCAGAAAAAACAGGAGTGTTGGTATTAACACATTGGCAGCCCCAACTGGTTACAGACACAGATTTCCAATCCAAAACAGGATTATGAGACTGTAACCAAGGGAAACCCAGTACGATAATATCATGCAGATTATACAGAACCAAAAATTTGCAGCACTCTTGATGATCAGGTTCAACCCTCATTATAACCTGAGTAGAGAACTGAGGTTTATTCTCAGCCAAAGGGGCAGAATCGATCCCCAGAAGGGAATAGACTTCTGTAGGGGTATCAAGGGAAACCCACAACGTTTAGCAAAATCATAATCCATCAGGTTAATAGCTGCTCCAGAATCAACGAAAGCCTGAGCAGAAAATGAGGACAGAGAGCATATCAGAGTGACAGTTAGTAAAAACTTAGTCTGAACACTACCCAAGACAACTGAGCGTGCAAAACGTTCTCCCCGCTTAGGGCAGACTGAAATAGCATGAGAGGCATCACCACAGTAGAAACATAACCCATTGCGCTTTCGAAACTCATGACGCTGTGCCCCAGACACCACTCTATCACACTGCATGGATTCAGAAGCAGGTTCACAAGGCAACACTATTCCACGCATACTTCTCCGCTCACGCAAACGTCTGTCAATTTGAATCGCTAATGACATAGAATCATTGAGACCAGAGGGACAGGGAATCCCACCATAACATCCTTTACATTATCTGACAGCCCCTTCCGAAAAAGGGCCGCCAAAGCGTCGTCATTCCACTTGATCAGGACTGCCCATCTACGGAATCTCTGACAGCATAACTCAGCGTCATCAAGCCCCTGATTTAATGCCAACAAGGCTTTTTCAGCTTGATCAGTGACATTAGGCTCATCGTACAATAACCCCAAAGCCTGAGAAAATGCATCAACATCACTCAAAACAGGATCCCCAGGTGTCAGGGAAAAAGCCCAATCCTGAGGATCGCCGCGCAGGAGAGAGATGACAATTTGAACCTGCTGCGCTGCGTTCCCTGAGGACTTAGATTTTAAGGCAAAAAACAATTTACAATTATTTTTGAAATTCTGAAACTTAGCTCGATCCCCTAAAAACAAATCTGGCATGGGAATCCTAGGTTCCACAACAGGCAACCTAGCAAGATAGATAGCAATACTCCGAACCTCAGTGGCAAGCTGATCCACACGGCCAGACAACTGTGCAAACTCCATTGAGAGAAAAAAAAAAAATCCTCCCCAGCACCCAGAGATACAGAGGGAAAAAAAAAAAATGCAACAAACAAAAAAAATATCTCTGACAACTCTGACAACCTTTTTTTTTTTCTTTCACAATATTTTTTCCCTTCTGTGAGTACCATACAATTTTCAATTTTTTGGGCCGGTGATACTGTTATGATTCGGTAGCTGAGGAGAGCAGGCAAAAAGGCAATACACCAGAGCAGTTGGAATCTATGAGATTGCAGTACCCTGACTAACCACCACAACTAGAGGCAGCCAGGGCCGGATTAAGAACATGATGGGCCTGGAGCTGAAGGGGCGGGCAAGGGCGGGGCAAGGGGTGGGGCCAAACACGGCAATTCACAAAGGCCAAAAATGTAACGTAAAAGATATAAACAAAGTAAATATATGATACATGCCTAATATAAATACAGTGGATATAGAAAGTCTGTTATGGTTATCGCGCTGATAGTAACTTATGAGGCAAATAAGCAGGGTTATTCACTGAACGTTAAACTGTGTTTTATTGTAAATAAAGCTATAGAACAAAGTAAATATAAATATATGATACATGCCTAATATAAATACAGTGGATATAAAGTATGTTATGGTTATTACGCACGCTGATAGTAACTTATGAGGCAAATAAATACAGATTAAAATCCACAATCCAGGCACAATCTACACGTGCGGACATTGACTATGTGGGTAAATACAGATAATAATCCACAATCCAGGGACTAACAAGCAGCTGGTGGATCACAATCCCCAATCAACCTCCATATTAATGGCAATGGTCCAAGTAATGAGATTATGCGCCGGACAGGTGTGACAATCATCCGCTGCAGCAGTCACTGTCAGAACTCCTAGCATGATGGCGGCCACCATGCCAGAACTTCAGACAGTAGCCACTGATTGGCCACCTGTCTGTATATATGTCAGCAGCACATCTACATATAACATTAATACCTGCGTATATACCAGTACCACGGCTATATATACCAGTTCTGTGTCTGTATGTATGTCAGCAGCCCATCTATAACATTAGTACCTGCCTATATACCAGTATCACAGCCATATATACCAGTACTGTGTGTGTATATATGTCAGCAGCACATCTATGTATAACATTAGTACCTGCTTATATACCAGTACCACAGCTATACATAGCAATAACATGTCTGTATATATGTCAGCAGCACAAGATGTATTATAACATTAGTACCTGCTCCACAGGAACACACAACTCACACCTCAGTTTGACGTCCTCCTATAGCAGTTTTTCTCAACCTTCTCAGCCTCAGGGCACCCTGGGAAATAATTAAAGTCCGGCCGATCAGACAAGAATTTGGACAGTCTAAACGGCCCTTAATACTGCCACACATAGCCCTCTTATAGTGCCACACACAGCCCCCTTAATACTGCCACACATAGCCACATTAGTAATATTGCGTCAGAGAGGCCCCATACACATATATGGCAACATTGAGAGGCCCATTCTAGTATATGGTGGATATAGAAAGTCTGTTATGGTTATCACGCTGATAGTAACTTATGAGGCAAATAAACAGGGTTATTCACTGAACGCTAAACTGTGTTTTATCGTAAATAAATCAAACTGGTAGAAGAAAATTAAACTACACATTCACTTTTCGTGCTTTTTTGCTTGCAAATTCCTCAATTGCAGAATCAAGATTAAGCTCATTCAGCAATCTATTTTCAATACATAACAGAGAGAGGGCATTTAAACGCTCCCATTCTAGTATATGGTGCAGCATTGAATGTCCCATAGTAATATAGGGCAACATTGAGAGGCCCATTCTAGTATATGGTGAAGCATTGAATGTCCCATAGTAATATAGGGCGACATTGAGAGGCCCATTCTAGTATATAGCGCAGCATTGAATGGCCCATAGTATATATAATGCAGCATTGAATGGCCCATATAGTATATATAATGCAGCATTGCATGGCCCATAGTATATATAGCGCAGCATTGAATGGCCCATAGTATATAAATGCAGCATTGAGAGGCCCATATAGCGCAGCATTGCATGGCCCATAGTATATATAGCGCAGCATTGAATGGCCCATAGTATATATAATGCAGCATTGAGAGGCCCATATAGCGCAGCATTGCATGGCCCATAGTATATATAATGCAGCATTGAGAGGCCCATATAGCGCAGCATTGCATGGCCCATAGTATACATAATGCAGCATTGAATGGCCCATAGTATATATAGCGCAGCATTGCATGGCCCATAGTATATATAGCGCAGCATTGAGAGGCCCATTCTAGTATATAGCGCAGCATTGCATGGCCCATAGTATATATAGCGCAGCATTGCATGGCCCATAGTATATATAATGCAGCATTGAATGGCCCATAGTATATATAGCGCAGCATTGCATGGCCCATAGTATATATAATGCAGCATTGAATGGCCCATAGTTGCGCAGCATTGAGAGGCCCATAGTATATATAATGCAGCATTGAGAGGCCCATAGTATATATAATGCAGCATTGAGAGGCCCATTCTAGTATATAGCGCAGCATTGCATGGCCCATAGTATATATAGCGCAGCATTGCATGGCCCATAGTATATATAATGCAGCATTGAATGGCCCATAGTATATATAGCGCAGCATTGCATGGCCCATAGTATATATAATGCAGCATTGAATGGCCCATAGTTGCGCAGCATTGAGAGGCCCATAGTATATATAATGCAGCATTGAGAGGCCCATATAGCGCAGCATTGAATGGCCCATAGTATATATAGCACAGCATTGAATGGCCCATAGTATATATAGCGCAGCATTGAATGGACCATAGTATATATAATGCAGCATTGAATGGCCCATAGTATATATAATGCAGCATTGAGAGGCCCATATAGCGCAGCATCGAATGGCCCATAGTATATATAATGCAGCATTGAATGGCCCATAGTATATATAGCACAGCATTGAATGGCCCATAGTATATATAGCGCAGCATTGAATGGACCATAGTATATATAATGCAGCATTGAATGGCCCATAGTTGCGCAGCATTGAGAGGCCATAGTATATATAATGCAGCATTGAGAGGCCCATATAGCGCAGCATTGAATGGCCCATAGTATATATAGCGCAGCATTGAATGGCCCATAGTATATATAATGCAGCATTGAGAGGGCCTCTAAATGCTGCGCTATATATACTATGGGCCATTCAATGCTGCCCTATATATACTATGGGCCATTCAATGCTGCGCTATATACTAGAATGGACCTCTCAATGCTGCGCTATATATACTATGGGCCATTCAATGCTGCGCTATATACTAGAATGGGCCTCTCAATGCTGCATTATATATACTATGGGCCATTCAATGCTACTGATGGAATTTGTCAGAAACCACACACTTTATAACACAAACCTGTGCAGAGACTTCAGGATTCTCCATCTGCTTTCACTGTAATATGGCTGGGATTCTTGTAACAGCACACACACCTCTGCCTGCCTGTCTCTAACTCTCTCCTCCAGACAGGGACCGTCACTACAACGTGACACTGAACACAGGGCAGGATGCCAATAGGCAAAGCTGTAAGAAGACAGTGCATGGATGAGGACAAGTGAAAGGTGAGCTGTGACTGGCTGCTCTGTGGTCACATGTTCTGCCTTCATTTACATCCTGCTTCTGGATTGGGTGAATGAGATAACACTGTGCTGCTGCCGACTCCTCTCCTATAGTACTTTCAGCACCAGGTTTCCTCTCTCCCCCTCCAGCACACAGTCTCTCCTGGCTCCTCACCTCCCCCTCCATCACCAGGCTGACGTCAGCAGCACAGGGAAGGGAGGAGAGCAGAGAGCCATTAGATAACAAGCGGCTGGCTGGGCCGGGGGATGGGCCTATCTCTAACAAGGGGCCTGGAGCTGCAGCTCCATCAGCCCCTACGTTAATCCGGCCCTGGAGGCAGCCGTGGAGCGTTCCTACGTTGGTCCTAGACGCCTCGTCACAGCCTGAGAAACTAACTACACCTAAAGATAGAAATAGGAAAGCTATCTGCCCCGGAGCAGAACCCCAAAGATAATAGCAAGCCCCCAAACATGTAATGGCGGTTAGACAAGACGAAATACTGACACAGACAGAAAATAGTATGAGCAAACGTTGGGGCCCAAACTAACTAAATAGAAAAGGATAGGAAGGGTACTTACTGCAATCCCAAAAAAACCCTGAAAGCACCAACTCTACTAATTTCAAAAACACCTGAGATCACACGACCTCTACCACCTAAATTAGCTCTCTGGTGTAACAAAATCAAAACAGCAGCCACTGAAAAAACTGGAAAAAGCAAAAGTACAAACATCAGTGGCTGAACTAAACTGAGAGGGCAAAAGCCCCCTGAGGGGACCCAGAAGGCCCCCACAGAAGTGCAGGACAAAATGCAAAAATCAAGCACAGAAACAAAAAGAAGAAAATGTCTTATCTGTAAGAAGGAGATGCAGACACGACACAGCAGGCTACAAGGGAAACTGGAATCAAGGATTCAGACCAGAACAATTGATCACCGGCAACCCTGATGGGAAGGTGACTCCCTTATATAAGACCAGTCAGTAACACCTGATTCCCAGTCCTCACAATCTTCACTGAACAGACCAGTACCGCTTGTAACCACTAGAGGGAGCCTCTGCTCAGAACTCATCTCAAGCCCATTCACAACAGGGAGTACCTTGCAGATCGTACAAACATTCTCTGGGATTACTCTATGCCATTTAATTATTGGGTATCCAAGCTGGACACGTGGCATGAACTGGCTATCTACGACTTGGAGGTCCTTGCCTGCCCTGCTTCTAGTGTTCTGTCAGAGCAGGATTTTAGTGCTGCTGGGGGAATTATAACAGATAAGAGCATCCGCCTGTCAACTGACAATGCTGACAGGCTGACTCTTATCAAAATGAACAAGGGCTGGATTGGCCAAGACTTCTGTACACCTCCAAATGAAAACACTGAAATAGAACCTTAAATGAATTCTCTTTTTTGGAGAGGTGTATTCTCAGGCACTTCTTCACAACCACACAAGGGTATCTGCTTCCTGATTTGGTCTGTTTGCTGTTAGCCTTCTCCTTATCCTCATCATCCACAGCCAGTAGAACAACAGGCGGAAGGGATTGCTTGATGCAAAAGTCACTCTATTTTTGGCAAGGGAATTATATAATATTTCTATTTATATCACTGACTATGAGCTGTTGCTAGGGACAAACATATCTCGTCGAACACAATCTCGCTTCATATCTATGAACCTGTGTTCGCACCTCCCTTTTGTTATTTAATTTAATATGTGGCTTCACATTTGTAATTTAGTTGTTTAATATAAGTATGATTTCTCATTGTGTCTCCTCATTGTCCACGGCTACATGACCAGGGTTAACGTGTTCTGTAATATTATAGGCCGTAGAATTTTGGCCAAGGGGGCTGTGATAGCAATACTTTATTTATTTAAAAAGGTACCCCCATTGATGAAATGCTTGTCAGCCTATCCACTCCATTACAAGTCTCAGAGACCCAAACCCCTACATTTAGGCCTACTTCTTAACTCTGTTTCCTGCAATGTCTCTTCCTTGCCTGCTACTAGATGACCAGGGTGAACGTGTTCTATACCATTATAGGCCGGAGAATTTTGGCAAAGAGGGGCTGTGATGGCCATAGTTTATTTATTAAAAAGGTACCCCCCATTGGTTAAAAATGCTTGTCAGCCTATGCACTCCATTCCAAGTCTCAGAGACCCACACCCCTACATTGGGAGTACTTCTTAACTCTGTTTCCTGCAATGTCTCTTTCTTATCTCAGACTACATGACCTTGGTGAACCTGTTGTGTACTGTTACAGGGCAGTGAATTTTTTGCAAGGGGGCTGTGAGGGCAATAGTACATTTTTGGAAAAGGTACCCTCATTGATGAAACCACATCCTTGTTGGCAAAGAATTGATAACATTTATGAGATTTATATTTTAATATGCTTTGTGAACAATACAAACATTAACCAACGGAAAAATATAAAAACCTTCTTTAGAAATGTTTAATAGCTCTGTGATCAGAATAAAATTTTGATTTCTAAAACCATAGGCGTAAATGTTCTTCAAAACATGAACAAAGTTTTCTATATACCTAGTCTAAAACGTTGTGCTAGAAACCTATTGGCACGTTGCTTTTAGAAAGTATAAGGATTACTGCCCGATGGACCATACAAGGTCGAAGGATCAAACATGGCAGCTGGATCATTGCCAAAAGAAACCGGAGCCTGAAAAGTGGGTGCCATAGGACATGATGGCCAAACAGGGGCTGCTGCTACTATGGAGTTTGGCTGGTTAGTTGGGGGCGTAGACTAAATATTATTGTTGTTTTGGTCACCAATTTTCTGCAGGTTATTTGACAGATAAGTCAGAATATTTATCAGCTCTGGCATGCCCACTTCACCCATACCAGGTATCTCCTGCTCTACAGGTGGGTGTCCTTGTTCCGCCATCAAATTCTCCTCCCTTTTGACATCTTCTAATATAGATGTGAATATGTCATCAAGAATATCCTGATCCTCCTCTCTCTGAATTTTGTGGACCTTTCCGGGACATGAAGACCAGAATGGATGGTTTGCAAGAAGTAGAGCCAGTAAAAGATGAGGATGTTCATCCTCAAAACCTGGCCCCCCTATGGGGCGAAATTTGGCAGGTATTGGCTGGCATGCTGGACGTGGAATTATAAAGACCTTCATGTTGTTGGCATTGATAATTGCATATCGTAGTTTGTGGCTGAGGTAGGAATAGAGCCGATTGTAGAACACCTCATCACTCCAGGTCTGGGGCAGAAATGCAGGGGGCAGAAACACAGGAGGCACATATCCTTGGTACATGCAGTCCAGAAGAGATCCACATATTCCCAGACTAATTCCTGGGAGCTGATGCCTTTAATTGTGATCTTCTTTGGTAATTTCTGACCAAGGTAGGGACTATATCCCGAAACTTGCATGGCTGTCACTTTGAACGTCTTAATAGAAATCATCTGATTCAAGCCTTTCCATATTGCAGTTTCAGATAAGGAGGCATTCTCACTTTTTATGCCTAAGACATCGTTTTCCATGCAATCAATGATCTCTGCTGCCTCTGAGGATTGTAGCTTCTGTCCACAATTCTTTTCCTTGGCATTTGTGATTGGTGATTTTATTTTTGCCCATTGGCCCATATTATTCATATCTGAAGGTTGGATTTTTCCCATGCAAATGAGGCAATTGCGGTATAGAAGGCGATTTTTGTGATGAGCTGTTATATCTGTTGTGATCTCATTTACGTTATTAATATCTGAACTCAGTAAATCATTGGTTTTCCAAGGTGCATGAGACAGATCCTCCAAGGTAAACATTTGATCTGGTGATGTATCAATTTCTATCAAACCCTTGTTTGTGAGCTTTATCATTTGCTGTTTTTGATTTATTTCTTCCTCTGCTTTCTGAATCATCTCCAATGTGTGCTGCCTCTCCGGGTTTCTCCAGTCAATTAGCTCCTGGAGAGCCATTTCTGCAGGACTCATCAGAACCAGACAATGTGGGGTTATCTCACCTTATACCACACGTTGAAAGAAACCATTATTTTTGGGGTCCTTCAGATTGAAAAGAAGACTTCTGTACTTAGTTTTGTATCTTATACTAGTATCACAATACAAGACAAAATATGTCTTCTTCAACATTTTCAGCCAGTTTTTTCAATGTTTCGTCAGGCAACTCAAGATTCTTTGTCTCCTAATTAAGTCAGACAAAAATGGTGGTCGGTCTTCTAGGCAACGAGCTTCTCATCATGACTTCATACAATGCCTGTACTGTGCTTCCGCAAACAGTTAGAGTCGACTTTGTTGAAAACAGGATAAGAGAATCATGTGGATTTTCTAAATCAAATGTCAGCTTTTTGGACTGTCTTGTTCCCAGTTTCACCTTTGATTCCAGCAGATTGTCAGTTGACGTTTCAGAGTGAACCATATTTTTTACCTTTATAACATGTATGTCTTCTCACAACATCGTCATTATCGGACACATCCTGTACTATTATCTGAAGGTACAATTCTACAATTCTGGTTGGTCAGAAGGTCTCTCTAACTTATCCAGCATCTCCACTTTCTTGGAATTTACATTCCAGGATCCCAACAGAATGCAAGATTCATCTTCTGCTCTATTACTGACAGCAGAGCCTGCATTCATCACCAAGAGCACTCTGTCTACTAAGCCACTTTTATCCCTGGTGGATGCACTGACATCTTGAGAATTTGGAGTGACCATGGAATGTTTCGACTCCCATGTGGAAGAAGATTCTGAAACTCTTGGTACATCAGGATCAGGAAAAGATGCAGTATCTGGAGGGATTTCCACCATGAATCTGTCAAACAAGACCAGTGGACTGTGACCATCACTTTCATCTGGCTTTGATGGGTTCAAACTAAGCCGTGTATCCATGTTCTATCTTTCTTTCTTGGTCCGCCAGTAAGAGGAGCTTATAGTGGTCTGCCCATATACTAGAACAGGAACCCCAACAGTGCTGACCGGCCCGGTACTAACGTCCCCCTCCTCGTGTTCACTTCTCGACATAGGTCAGTCTCGTTGCGTTCCTTCATAACATTTATGTACCTTAAAGAGCTCACTTGAAAAGCTTCTTTTTTGGTTTCCTGGTTGCTCACATTGGACGCAATACACTTCATATAAATTTGAGAAAGCAATGCTGTTATGTAGGCTCAGTATTTCATTACAAATATTTCTTTGTCCACTATATTTGTTGATCTCCTTGAAAGCCATAACTTTCAAATGGTAAGAGTTCAATACAAAATAGTGATGACTGAATGCTTTTAGATGATGAGGACTTAATCAATTTTTGAAGCGATAACTTCTATGAGTGAGACTGCCTGTTCCTTTTTTACTGGATTATAAACAGGAAAATTAAAAAAAATTATCTTATTATTTCTAAATTACTTTGTTGAAACCCTCTGTGATCATCTATGGTGTCTCCAATATTTACTCCACAGCTGAAAGGAAGAGTTAGGGAAAATTTGGCTTTGTCACAGTTCTTTTTCCGAACATCTTCACATTAGTGCATTTCTCTCTCTTATTTCCGGAATTCATAGCAGCAGCTAGTTTTAACATAACTTACCTATAGATACTGGTCAAGAAGGTTGTCATGATTGTCCATAGTAGTCTATAGTTTAAGTTTAAGTTTTTCAAGAACGGCTGAATATAGATATGATTGCTGATAATAGTGTAGTGCGAATATACAAATGGCTCTTTTGAATCCATATTGAAATATATAGAATGCATTCAGACAATTACATAGCTGCATTTCTGGTAAAAGATTTACAGATGTGAAAGAAAATGCTCATCCTGCCACAATCTGGAGAACTGTTTGTTTATTGACTTCACAAACAGTTCTAAGCTTCCATATGTTTGTGGTTTGTGATTGTAAAACTTAACGGTTTACTGTCTGTCTGTGGTGGTTTTATATAAATCCTTGCGGCTTTTATATTCTAAGGGTTTATGGCCCTTCGTCTGATGACTCCATGATATCTCAGTTTCATTGGACCTTGAAAGCTGGCCACTTGAAGGGCTGGGTGAAACTTGAGTTACTACATAGTGTAAATCACTATATAAGACCAGAGAAACATGACAAAGACAAATGCAAAAACTGGGGTAACTGTACATGTACAGTGTGTTCATACCTGCATAATTGGGGACGCCCATGCAGTGTATTGAATCTCCCAGTGGTTCTCTGTCTTGGTGTTGCTTCTCTGATATTCCAGACGGATGATGTTTAAAAGCCTCTTGGTGATGATGTAAGTGTACTGTAAGTAGTTAATCTTAATATATACTTAATCATTATATGTATTTAATCCCTATATGTACTTAACCTTTGTATATTAAAATATGCAAAACTGCATGCACTCGTACAATTCAATCATACTATTCCTTAAATTTTGTACTTTTAAAAAAAAAAAGCGTTAAATTGCAAGTATTGGCCATCTTTAAAGCCGTATCTGAACCTTAGTGTTAAAAACTTGGCAAATATTATAGCCAAATTATCCATTAAATAATTATGCAAAGAGGGAACCATCATGCCATTAAAAAATACATAAAGTTGATCGTCCTTCAATGTAGTGCATCCTGCTCTCAACATATTGTCGGGATTCCATCACCATTTAAAACCAAGAAAGGGTTTGACAGCTTGAGGTTTCATGGTACCCTCCATTTTTTTAACTAACAATCTCCTGTCTCCAATCACGTCATTCTGACTGCATTGTTGGTTATTCTCAAAAGCTTAACAGAAAACATACATGATTTTGTGTCACATTAGTAAACTTTATAGTCTTGCAAGGATTTAAAGTAATCTGTTTCACTCGATTTTGGACTAATTGGTGAGATTTTTATCAGCCACAACTCTGAAGAGTTATCAAGTGTTGGTGGAAGAGATCCTGATTGTTTCCTTTTTTTTCCTTGCTGTCAGTTCTCCTTAACCCTGTGATTTTCTATGTGATTTTCTATTTGAACATTGAGAAATGTAATTGGTAGGGAAAGAACGCACTTTTCTGACATTTGAAAATAATCTTTTGGAACTATGCCTTGTGTAACATCCACCATCTTGCAATGTACGATTTTTGCCTACAGTTTCACAGTTCACTGAATGCTTTTCTTTGCCATCAGAAGACAATTTAAATGAATCCACATTATTTTCTTTATCTGATACACTAACATTTGAAAAAATAAAGAAAAAAATTCTTCAAGTGTTTCGGTTCAGAAAAACAAACACTTTGCATGGAGGTGTAATGAATTGTGTTGGCGTGCAAATGCCATTTACTTTGATATGTATAAAATCTTGCACCGGAGCCCCATTATTCATCACTTGGGTAGATTTACTTAAACCTTCTATGTCAATCATTGGCGACATCTGGATGTACCAAATAAATATTGTGAAGTGGATTTTCAAGAACTCATCAAGTATGTGGGTTCAAAGGCGTAATGGGGTGCATATGACTAGGCAGCAGGGCAGACAGTGATGCCAATGTGTGAAACAAAAGAGTACGGGAGTACAAAGGGAATATGGTGACGTGGATTTTACAGGGCCCATCCAGTATGTGGGTTACAAGTTGTAATGGGGTGCAAACGAATTTGCAGCAGGGTAGACAGATGCCAATGTGTGAAACAAAAGAGTACGGAAGTACAACAGGAATATGTTGACGTGGATTTTATGGGGCCCATCCAGTATGTTGGTTCCAAGGTGTAATGTGGTGCATATGACTTTGCAGCAGGGTAGAAATTGCTGTCAATGTGTAAACAAAAGAGTACGGGAGTACAAAAGGGAATATGGTGATGAGAATTTTACCGGGCCCATCCAGCATGTGGTTCCAAGGCGTATTGGGGTGCAAATGATTATGCAGCAGGGCAGACATTGCTGTCACTGTGAAAAAAAAAAGAGTACTGAAGTACAAAGGGAATATGGTGACAAGGATTTTACGTGGCCCATCCAGTATGTGGGTTCCAAGGTGTAATGGGGTGCATATGACTAGGCAGCAGGGCAGACATTGATGAAAATGTGTGAAACAAAAGAGTACGAGAGTATAAAGGGAATATGGTGACGCGGATTTTACGTGACCCATCCAGTATGTGGGTTCCAAGGTGTAATGGCGTGCATATGACTAGGCAGCAGGGCAGACATTGATGCCAATGTGTGAAACTGAAGAGTACGGGAGTACAAAAGGAATATGGTGACGTGGATTTTACGAGGCCCATCCAGCATGTGGGTTCCAAGGCGTAGTGGGGTGCATATGACTATGCAGCAGGGCAGACATTGCTGTCACTGTGTAAACAAAAGAGTACGGGAGTACAAAAGGAATATGGTGATGTGGATTTTACGGGTCCCATCCAGCATGTGAGTTTCAAGGCGTAATGGGGTGCATATAACTTTGCAGCAGGGCAGACATTGCTGTCACTGTGTAAACAAAAGATTACAGGAGTACAAAGTGAATATGGTAACGTAGATTTTACGGGGCCTATCCAGTATGTGTGTTCCAAGGTGTAATGGGGTGCATATGACTTTGCAGCAGGGCAGACATTGATGCCAGTGTGTGAAGCAAAAGAGTACTGGAGTACAAAGGGAATATTGTGATGTGGATTTTACGGGGCCCATCCAGTATGTGGGTGCCAAGGTGTAATGGGGTGCACATGACTTTGCAGCAGGGCAGACTATGATAACAATGTGTGAAACAAAAGAGTACGGGAGTACAAAGGGAATATGGTGACGTGGATTTTACGGGGCCCATCCAGTATGTGGATTCCAAGGTGTAATACGATACGATACGATACACTTTATTGATCCCGGGGGAAATTACAGTATTACAGCAGCAATACAAACAGCAGTACATAAAATATTAGGACACAAATCTTGCACTCGTATACCAACATTACATAATAAATAAATAATAAAAGTGTGTAGTTCAGGTGTATATAAGACAATTTTAATTGACATTAGTACACCAGCCATCAGTCATTATTTTCTACCACCCTTAGGAAATTATTATACATCCCCATAGCAGTAGGTACAAACAATTTCCTGAATGTCTCCTTCTTGCACCTTAGTAGGATTAGACGGCTGCTGAATGTGCTCTTCTGCTTCAAGAACAGCTCGAATAGGGGGTGTGTATTATTGTTCATTATAGCCCTACACTTCTTCTGAATTCTATCCTCCAATACCTCCTCAAAAGAGTCAAGATGGAGGCCAACAGCTGCACTTGCCTTCTTGATAAGTTTGTTGAGCTTATTAGCGTCAGCTACTCGCACACTACTGCCCCAGCAAATGATAGCAAAAAAGATGGCGCTTGCTACAACGGACTGGTAGAACATCTCCAGCATTTTACTGCACACATTGAATGACCTGAGCTTCCGCAGAAAGTACAGTCTGCTCATTCCCTTCTTGTAAACCTTTTCTGTATGACACCTCCAATCGAGTTTACTGTCAAGGTGAACCCCCAAATATTTGTAGCTCTCAACCATCTCCACCTCCTGGCCAGCAATGGTGATTGGTAAGTAATCCTCCTTTTTCCTTCTATAACTCACCACCATCTCCTTGGTTTTCTTTACATTTAGTTCTAGACAGTTAGTCTGACACCAATCCACAAAGTCAGAAACCACCCTTCTATATTCCTCCTCCCACCGACCCCCCACAATGCCCCCTACAATCACGGAGTCATCTGAGAATTTTTGGAGGTGACAAAAATCAGATTTATACTGAAAGTCAGCTGTATACAATGAGAAGAGGAAGGGTGAAAGCACTGTACCCCGAGGGGCTCCCACACTGCTCCGTACACTGCCAGATACCACCTCCCCCTGTAATACTATTGTAGGAACTCGAGGATTCTGATAGCGTGGGGCAATGAACAATCAGAGACGGGTTTCTTTGAATGCAAATAATGTATTTGTGAAACAGCAAAACACCCAAAAACAATATTCAAACAACCCGTAGTGACATGCAATGAGTCCATATATATATATACACAAGTCCAGTTATATGAATCCGGATATATAAGTCCTTGAACCTCTATAGCGAGGGTGGTAAAGTTCTTACGACGGAGTCCTCACACAAATGTGACCACAAGGTAAGTCTGATGCACAGGTAACGTGGCTGGATTTACACACTGCTGGTGTGTGAAGAGTCAGATCCAGGTATGCAGAAAACACAGGGAGGTCCAGGAACAAGTTAATCTCAGTTGTGGCTTAATTCAGTGAAGTCCAACAACAAGTTCATATGTCAGTAAGGTTCCAGTAACAGTTCCAACAGCTCTCACCAGAGGTAATGCACGAAGGGTTAAACAGCAACAGTTCAGAAACACAGTTCTTATCAGATGGAGTGAACCAAGGGTTAAATTCCCAAGTCAACAGTTTAGTGATAACACAGTATGTGCAACTTACGTATGCAGAGAATGTCCAGAGCCATGGGTAGAAACTGCTGTGGCTGAGAAACACCTGAAGATAAGGTTATGCACTTTCCTGGTAAATACACAAAAGATCTGTGAGGAACAAAGCAGCTGGGTTGCAGGGAAACGGAAGCAGAATATTCCAGCAGTGAAGCCAGCACCTGAGCCGGGTTTTAAACAAACGAACAGGAAGTAGGGCACAGAAAACAGCAAACTCCATTTTAACAAAGGGCAAAATCATTGACAAAGTTACCTAGAAAACCCGGAATACTGACATTACTCCCCCCCTAAAGACGGCCTCCGGACGGTCCTGGACCAGGCCTGTCCGGGTATCTCCGATGAAACTGAGCAATCTTCAGAGGGGCATTGATGTTACTTACTGGTTCCCAAGAATCATTTTCAGGAGAGTAACCTTGCCATCTAACTAGATACTGAAGCCGGTTTCTATGAAGTCTCGAATTAACAATATCCTGTACCACGAATTGTTCTTCGCCATCAACCAACACTGGTGGAGGGGGAGGTACGATACGTCCCTGAAACGTGTTAGGAGAGACTGGTTTTAATAAGGAAACATGAAATACTGGGTGTACCTTTAAAGTCCGTGGTAGCTTCAACCGACAGGCAACAGAGCTCACAATCCCAGTGATCTTGAATGGACCGATGAATTTCTGTCCCAGTTTCTGCGAAGGAACACCCAATTTTAGATTCTTGGTGGACAACCAAACTGAGTCTCCTACCTTACACATAGGTGCTGGTTTCCGGATTCTATCGGCCGACTTCTTGTAACGCTCCTGTGCTGTGGTCAAGGAGTCCTTCAAAACTTCAAGATTACGTTGCAACGCCGTCACTCTGTCTTCAACCGCTGGTACCGAAATCGTAACCGGAGACCTAGGCAAAATACTTGGATGATAACCCAGGTTGGCAAAAAAAGGCGTTACCTTCGTGGAACTGCTTTGGGAGTTGTTGTACGAAAATTCCGCTAGAGGAAGTAGCTTCAGCCAATCGTCCTGCAAATGACTGACGTAACAGCGTAGATATTGCTCCAAGGTTTGATTTGTCCGTTCGGTCTGCCCGTTGGTCTGAGGATGGTATGCAGAAGACAAGCAAACATTAATGTGGAGCGCAGAACAAAATCCTTTCCAAAATCTAGAGGTAAATTGTATTCCCCGGTCAGAAATGATGTCATCTGGTACCCCATGCAGCCGGAAAATGTTCTGGATAACTAGATCTACTGTCTCTGTAGCTGAGGGAAGACCAGCACACGGAATGAAATGAGCAGCTTTCGTTAAACGATCTACTACCACCAAAATAGTATTTTTACCACCAGAGGTGGGTAACTCCACAATAAAGTCCATCGAAATAGACCCCCAAGGGCGAGACGGTACAGGTAGCGGTTTAAGAAGACCAGTAGGTGAAACGCGAGGAACCTTGTACCGGGCACAAACTTCACAAGAGCGGACATAGTCATTCACATCCTTCAAGCAGGTAGGCCACCAAAAAAAACGAGTTAACAATTCCTGCGTCTTCTGTACCCCCCTATGACCAGCCAATTTAGAGTCGTGGACCAATTTGAGAACTCGAAGTCTTACAGCCTCTGGGACATAAATACATCGATCTCTAAGCCACACACCATTCCGAAGGACAAGATTCACATTGTCAGGTGGAGCTGCAAGAAATACGTCACCGTCATAGGCCAGCTTGATCTCCTGCCACAAGTCCCGGTTCCGGAGCACTCCAACGAAATTGGCCTCCGACAAGATGGTCTTCGACGGGGTCCCAGGCACGGAATCCACGGTATGGATTCGGGATAATGCGTCAGCTTTCCCATTACGTGAACCTGGGCGGTACGAAATAATAAAATTAAACTGGTTCAAGAACAAACTCCACCTAGCTTGTCGAGGAGAAAGACACCTGGCAGACTTAAGGAATTCCAAATTGCGATGATCCGTGAGTACTACTACCTGCTGAGTTGCCCCCTGCAAATGGTGTCTCCATTCCTTAAAGGCAGAAATAATTGCCAAAAGTTCCTTATCTGCCACATCATAGTTCAGTTCTGCAGAAGATAACCTACGAGAGAAGAAGGCACACGGGTGCAGCAAACCTTTGTCTCCGGTACGTTGTGAGAGGATAGCTCCCAATGCACAGTCAGACGCGTCCACCTCCACGATAAAAGGCTGTGCAGGATCCGGATGCATCAATATTGGAGCCGTGGTAAAACAACCCTTCAGGCGATCAAAGGCTTCCTGAGCTTGCGAAGACCATTCAAACTTCTTCCCCTTCTTGGTGAGGAGAGTGATGGGACGGACAATTTCTGAAAAATTTCGGATAAACCGTCTATAAAAGTTAGCAAAGCCAATGAATCGTTGTACCTCCTTAATGTTTCCTGGTACCCGGCCAGTCCAAGATTGCCTGGATCTTGCTGGACTCCATATTCAATCCCTGAGGCGAGATAACATAGCCTAAAAATTGAATTTCAGAACAATGGAACTCACACTTTTCGAGTTTGATGTACAAATGATTATCTCTCAAACGTCTAAGTACGGTCTTGACATGTTCCTGATGTTCCTGTAAGGAGTCAGAAAAGATTAAGATGTCATCAAGGTAAATTACCACATATTGGTCCAATAAATCCCTGAAAATGTCGTTGGCTAAATGTTGAAAAGCAGCAGGAGCGTTACAGAGTCCGAATGGCATCACCAAATATTCAAAATGTCCATACCGGCATCTAAAAGCTGTCTTCCATTCGTCTCCGGGCCGTATACGGAGTAAATTATATGCCCCACGAAGATCTAATTTGGTAAATACTTTGGCCTGGCGAACTCTTTCCAACAATTCTGGAATTAGGGGCAACGGGTACCTGTTACGAATGGTTACCTTATTTAACTCCCGGTAGTCAATGCAGGGTCTTAGAGTACCATCCTTCTTCTTTACAAAGAATATTGGAGCTCCCGCTGGTGAAGAAGATGGTCGGATAAACCCCTTGGCTAAATTCTCATCTATATACTCTCGTAAAGATTTTAATTCCGGAGCCGCCAACGGGTAAACATGGCCGAAAGGAATCGCTGCTCCAGGAAGCAATTCTATGGGGCAGTCATACGGTCTATGTGGGGGAAGTTGATCTGCCTTCCTTTTATCACAAATGTCTGAGAATTCCTGATAAATCAGAGGGAGAGTAGGTACCTGTATCACCTCTTCCAAGTTCTGGGTAACTGGAGCCGCCACAGTTGGACTGATGGTAGAACTGCACTTCGGGAGAAAGGTTATCTCCTTGGTTTCCCAATTGATGATTGGATTTTGTGACCGTAACCAGGGAATTCCTAAAATTACAGGAAAATGAGGAGAAGATATTAACATGAATGAAAGTGTTTCTTGATGGTCTGGTTCCATCTTACACTCCAGAGGCACTGTCTCCCGATCTACTGGTCCAGAAACTAATGGGGAACCATCCACCGTTTCCATAGTGATTGGTGAAGCTCTTAGTTGTGTCTTTATACCATGTTCCTCTGCAAAAGAAGAATCCATGAAATTCCCACCTGCTCCAGAGTCTATCATGGCAGAACTTGATATCCACTGTTCCTCCCACTGAATCTGTATAGGAAGAGAACAATGTGAATATTTCTCCCCTTGATCTTTAGGGGAAGTCGGCATCAGTATTGGGGGAAAAACCGCATCTAGATGTAGACTGGTTTCCGAAACTTCAGACTCAGCGTCTGTGTTATCATAATCCCCTACTACCGCCAACACCTTGTTGGGTCGCCTAGGACATTTAGGACAATTGATGAGGAAATGGTCCGATTGACCACAATAGAAACATAAGCGCTCACGGAGACGGTGTTCGCGGCGTTCATTATTCTCACGTCTCTGCAGTGAGTCCACCTGCATAGGCACCTCCTCAGCCTCTCGCGGGTTTTTGCCTGTGGTTTCCCTGGACGGAAGAGAGTAATTAGTAATGCGATTTACAGCGGCCCATTTTCTTGTCTGCGTTCAGTTAAACGGATATCAATACGTACAAAGTGCTGTATAAACAATTCAAACTCCTGTGGAGACTCTGAACGAGCTAGCTCATCCTTGATTGCATTTGACAAACCTTTTCTAAAGATTGGTAATAAAGCATTGTTTTCCCACTGGGTGTCCACCACTAACCTTTTAAATTCAGTAACATATTCTATGACTGACCGTTTCCCCTGGCGTAAGGAAAGCAAGGCAGATTCAGCGGTAGCACGGCGGTTGGGATCGTCGAACATTTGCGCCATGGCTGCCAGAAAATTGTCCAAATTATTTAGACGGATATCATGACTTTCAACCATAGGATTTGCCCAAGCCAGTGCACGTGATGTCAACAACATAATAATACATAGAACCTTAGATCTATCAGACCGGTAGTAGGAGGCATGTACATCAAAAAATAATATACATTGATTAACAAACCCACGGAATTGACTTCGGTCACCATTAAAACGGAATGGAGGCAATTTGGGCATACTGGTGGATGAGGTAGGCTCAGTAGGTAAGACCTCCAGGACTCCTAACCTAGAACGTAGATCTTGGAGAGCCTGACCAAACCCCTGTGCATTGTGGTTAACCCGAGACTCCAAGTCTCTAATCTGATTGTGTGCAGCCGCCACCTCCTGCTGCAAGGAGTTAACTATGGTGAACAATTTGTCTGCCCGTGTCTCCGTCATTGCCCCAGCAGAATCCTCTTTTTTAGGCTGGAATATCCTGTAATACTATTGTAGGAACTCGAGGATTCTGATAGCGTGGGGCAATGAACAATCAGAGACGGGTTTCTTTGAATGCAAATAATGTATTTGTGAAACAGCAAAACACCCAAAAACAATATTCAAACAACCCGTAGTGACATGCAATGAGTCCATATATATATATACACAAGTCCAGTTATATGAATCCGGATATATAAGTCCTTGAACCTCTATAGCGAGGGTGGTAAAGTTCTTACGACGGAGTCCTCACACAAATGTGACCACAAGGTAAGTCTGATGCACAGGTAACGTGGCTGGATTTACACACTGCTGGTGTGTGAAGAGTCAGATCCAGGTATGCAGAAAACACAGGGAGGTCCAGGAACAAGTTAATCTCAGTTGTGGCTTAATTCAGTGAAGTCCAACAACAAGTTCATATGTCAGTAAGGTTCCAGTAACAGTTCCAACAGCTCTCACCAGAGGTAATGCACGAAGGGTTAAACAGCAACAGTTCAGAAACACAGTTCTTATCAGATGGAGTGAACCAAGGGTTAAATTCCCAAGTCAACAGTTTAGTGATAACACAGTATGTGCAACTTACGTATGCAGAGAATGTCCAGAGCCATGGGTAGAAACTGCTGTGGCTGAGAAACACCTGAAGATAAGGTTATGCACTTTCCTGGTAAATACACAAAAGAACTGTGAGGAACAAAGCAGCTGGGTTGCAGGGAAACGGAAGCAGAATATTCCAGCAGTGAAGCCAGCACCTGAGCCGGGTTTTAAACAAACGAACAGGAAGTAGGGCACAGAAAACAGCAAACTCCATTTTAACAAAGGGCAAAATCATTGACAAAGTTACCTAGAAAACCCGGAATACTGACACCCCCATCCTTACAAACTGCGGCCTGTCTGTCAGGTAGTCACTTATCCAGTTCACCATCCCCTCATCTACCGCCATATCAGTCAACTTATTACGTAGTAAGAGCGGCTGTAGGGTATTGAAAGCACTAGAGAAGTCAAAGAACATGGCGCGCACTGCAGTTCCATCATTGTCCAAGAACGAATGCATTGTATGTAGCAGAGACGCTACAGCATCATTCACCCCCAATCTATGCAGGTACGCAAACTGCAGGGGGTCAGTGTAGGTCCTCACCCTCGGGCACAAGTAGGCGAGTATTATTCTCTCCAAGGACTTCACAGCATGCGATGTTAAGGCCACTGGACAATAGTCTTGTAGGGAAGTTGGAAAAGTGGTCTTAGGAACCGGCACCAGGCAGGTGGTCTTCCACAGTTCTGGTACCCCCTGTGATTGAAGGCTCCAGTTAAACAGGTGCTGGAAGACAGTACACAGTTGGTTTGCACATGCTCTGAGGACACGTGGGCTGAGGCCATCAGGCCCAGCTGCTTTGCCAATAAAAAGTCTGCTAAACTGTCTTCTCACGTCGCTTTGGGAGACAGTGAAAGCAGGCAGCTTATCCCCCAATGTCAATGCTGCAGATCTTTTCCCGGATCCATCCCCCATTTCTGATGACACTGTGCTTGTGCTGCTGAATCTGTTGAAAAACTCATTCATTTCATTAGCCCAGGGCAAATCCACTTCCCCATGCTCCGACTTTGCCTTAAATCCAGTAAGCTGTTTCATGCCCGACCACACCTCCATGGAATTGTTCTGTGACAATTTATTTTCTAATTTAATTCGGAACGCCTCACGGGCATTCTTAATTTTCCCCTTTAAAGTCCCTTTGTATCAATTTCATTTTCTTAGTATCCTTCATTTTAAATGCCAGTTTTTTCTTGTTTAGTAAGTGTTTAAATTCTTTTGTAATCCAAGGCTTGTTATTTGCATAACATCGAATCTTTTTAGCTGGTACAACAGTGTCAGTACAAAAATTTATATAATCCGTTGCTCGCCCGACAATATTATTTACATCATCATGCTCTCCCCTGTCGCATATCAGCTCCCAGTCTGTGTGGTCAGAACAGTCTCGTAGAGCCTCCTCTGCCGCTGGAGTCCACTTCCTAATTAATTTTATTGTGGCTGGCTGTTTACTGACAACAGGTTGGTATGATGGAGACAATAGTATGAGGTTGTGGTCTGATTTCCCCAGAGGGGGTAATGCAGACGATGAATAGGCATCTTTAACATTCGCATAGAGGAGATCCAATATACTGCTGTCTCTTGTGGCACATTTTACATATTGATAGAACTTTGCAAGAGCCTTTGAGATCATGGCTCTGTTAAAGTCCCCAGAGATTACAGTTAACGAGTTTGGGTGTATGGGGTGTATATGACTTTGCAGCAGGGCAGACATTGATGCCAATGTGTGAAACTAAAGAATACGGGAGTGCAAAAGGAATATGGTGATGTTTATTTTACGGGGCCCATCCAGCATGTGGGTTCCAAGGCATAATGGGGTACATATGGCTATGCAGCAGGGCAGACATTGCTGTCACTGTGTAAACAAAAGAGTATGGGAGTACAAAAGGAATATGGTGATGTGAATTTTACAGGGCCCATCCAGTATGTGGGTTCCAAGGTGTATTGGGGTGCATATGACTTGCAGCAGGGCAGACATTAATGTCACTGTGTAAAAAAAAGAGTGCTGGAGTACAAAGGGAATATGTTGACGTGGATTTTACGGAGCCCATCCAGTATGTGGGTTCCAAGGTGTAATGGGGTGCATATGACTTTGCAGCAGGGCAGACATTACTGTCAATGTGTAAACAAAAGAGTACAGGAGTACTAAAGGAATATGGTGATGAGGATTTTACGGGGCCCATCCAGTATGTGGGTTCCAAGGTGTAATGGGGTGCATATGACTTTGCAGCAGGCAGAAATTGATGCCAATGTGTGAAACAAAAGAGTACGGGTGTACAAAAGGAATATGGTGACGAGGTTTTTACGGGGCCCATCCAGCATGTGGGTTCCAAGGCATAATGGGGTGCATAAGACTTGCAGCAGGGCAGACATTAATGTCACTGTGTAAAAAAAAAAAAAAAGAGTACTGAAGTACAAAGGGAACATGGTGACAAGGATTTTACGTGGCCCATCCAGTATGTGGGTTCCAAGGTGTAATGGCGTGCATATGACTAGGCAGCAGGGCAGACATTGATGCATGTGTGAAACAAAGAGTACGGAGTGCAAAAGGAATAAGGTGAGTGGATTTTACGGGCCCATCCAGTATGTGGGTTCCAAGGCATGTTGGGGTGCATATGACTATGCAGCAGGGCAGACATTGATGTCACTGTTAAAAAAAAGATTACGGAGTACAAAGTGAATATGGTAACGTGGATTTTACGGGCCCATCCAGCATGTGGGTTCCAAGGTGTATTGGGGTGCATATGACTTGCAGCAGGGCAGACATTATGTCACTGTGTAAAAAAAGAGTACGGAGTATAAAGGAATATGGTGATGGGATTTTACGGGGCCCATCCAGTATGTGGGTTCCAAGGTGTAATGGGGGCATATGACTTTGCAGCAGGGCAGAAAGTGATGCCAATGTGTGAAACAAAAGAGTACGGGAGTACAAAGGGAATATGGTGATGAGGTTTTTACGGGCCCATCCAGTATGTGGGTTTTCCAAGGCGTAATGGGGCATATGACTTTGCAGCAGGGCAGACATTACTGTCAATGTGTAAACAAAAGAGTACGAGTACAAAGGAAATGGTGACGAGGTCTTTAGGGGCCCATCCAGTCATGTGGGTTCCAAGGCTAACGGGTGCATATGACTTGCAGCAGGGCAGACATTATGTCACTGTGTGAAAAAAAAAGAAAAGAGTACGGAAGTACAAAGGGAATAAGGTGACAAGGATTTTATGTGGCCCATCCATATGTGGGTTCCAAGTGAATGGGGTGCATATGACATGCAGCAGGGCAGACATTGTTCAACTGTGTAAAAAAAGATTACAGGAGTACAAAGTGATATGGTACTGGATTTTACGGGCCCATCCAGTATGTGGGTTCCAAGGTATATGGGGTGTATATGACTTGCAGCAGGGCAGACATGTTGCATGTGTGAAACAAAAGAGTCGGGAGTACAAAGGGAATATGGTGACTTGTATTTTACGGGTCCCATCCAGTATGTGGGCTCCAAGGTGTAATGGGGGCATTTGACTTTGCAGCAGGGCAGAATTGATGTCAATGTGTGAAAAAAAAAAAAGAGTACGGGAGTACAAGGTAATATTGTGATGTGGATTTTACATGGCCCATCCAGTATGTGGTTTCCAAGGGTAATGGGTGCATATGACTTTGCAGAGGGCAGACATTATGCCAATGTGTAAACAAAAGAGTATGGAGTACAAAGGAATATGGTGACTGGATTTTAAGGGCCCATACAGTATGTGGGTTCCAAGGTAATGGGGTGCATTTGACTTGCAGCAGGGCAGAATTAATGTCACTGTGTGAAAAAAAAAGAAAAAAAGAGTACGGTAGTACAAAGGGAATATGGTGACAAGGATTTTATGTGGCCCATCCATTATGTGGGTTCCAAGGTGTAATGGGGTGCATATGACAAGGCAGCAGGGCAGACATTGATTCCAATGTGTGAAACAAAAGAGTACGGGAGTACAAAGGGATTATGGTGACGTGGATTTTACGGGGCCCATCCAGTATGTGGGTTCCAAGGTATAATGGGGTGTATATGACTTTGCAGCAGGGCAGACAGTGTTGCCAATGTGTGAAACAAAAGAGTACGGGAGTACAAAGGGAATATGGTGACTTGTATTTTACGGGGTCCATCCAGTATGTGGGCTCCAAGTTGTAATGGGGTGCATTTGACTTTGCAGCAGGGCAGACATTGATGTCAATGTGTAAAAAAAAAAAAAAAAGAGTACGGGAGTACAGAGGTAATATGGTGATGTGGATTTTACATGGCCCATCCAGTATGTGGGTTCCAAGGTGTAATGGGGTGCATATGACTAGGCAGCAGGGCAGACATTGATGCCAATGTGTGAAACAAAAGAGTATGGGAGTAAAAGGGAATATGGTGACTTGGATTTTACAGGACCCATACAGTATGTGGGTTCCAAGTTGTAATGGGGTGCATTTGACTTTGCAGCAGGGCAGATATTAATGTCACTGTGTGAAAAAAAAAGAAAAAAAGAGTACGGTAGTACAAAGGGAATATGGTGACAAGGATTTTATGTGGCCCATCCATTATGTGGGTTCCAAGGTGTAATGGGGTGCATATGACAAGGCAGCAGGGCAGACATTGATTCCAATGTGTGAAACAAAAGAGTACGGGAGTACAAAGGATTATGGTGACGTGGATTTTACGGGGCCCATCCAGTATGTGGGTTCCAAGGTATAATGGGGTGTATATGACTTTGCAGCAGGGCAGACAGTGTTGCCAATGTGTGAAACAAAAGAGTACGGGAGTACAAAGGGAATATGGTGACTTGTATTTTACGGGGTCCATCCAGTATGTGGGCTCCAAGTTGTAATGGGGTGCATTTGACTTTGCAGCAGGGCAGACATTGATGTCAATGTGTAAAAAAAAAAAAAAAAAGAGTACGGGAGTACAGAGGTAATATGGTGATGTGGATTTTACATGGCCCATCCAGTATGTGGGTTCCAAGGTGTAATGGGGTGCATATGACTAGGCAGCAGGGCAGACATTGATGCCAATGTGTGAAACAAAAGAGTATGGGAGTACAAAGGGAATATGGTGACTTGGATTTTACAGGACCCATACAGTATGTGGGTTCCAAGTTGTAATGGGGTGCATTTGACTTTGCAGCAGGGCAGACATTGATGCCAATGTGAAACAAAAGAGTACGGGAGTACAAAGGGAATATGGTGACGAGGATTTTACGGGACTCATCTTGCATGTGGGTTCCAAGGCATAATGGGGTGCATGCGACTTGCAGCAGGGCAGACATTAATGTCACTGTTAGAGTTGAGAGCAACAGGTCGGTCACATTCAAAAAAGACCGACTTTCGCCAAAGTCGGGTTTCGCCGAGCGAAATCCGACCATAGCGTGGGGTCAGCCATGCGTTCGGTGACCCGAGCGCCAAAGTCGGTTTTCGCATAATGCTTGAAGGGCCTTTCCTCAGCCAATGAGCAAGAACGCAGACTGTGGGCAACGCTATGACATGGGCAGTGGCCAGCACCATCTTAGAGAAGGGCATTGCAGTGAATGGCTTGCTTTGTGTGGTGTCACAGTGCCCATAAAAGCCCTCACCGCCGACCGCCATTTTACTTCTGCCGATCTTAACTTAGGGAGAGGTTGCTGGCGCTGGTTCTCAGTAGGGAGAGCGTTAGGCAGTAAAAAAACCAATAATTCTGTGCTTGTGCTGATAGCGATTAGCTGTACCGTTAGTGTGCAGTGACAGGGGAGGATTTTGTTGTGTGCAGCAGCGTTGGTCCTTAGGCTGCCTGCCAGTGACAGGGGAGGAATTGCTTGTGTGGAGCAGCAGAGCTGATTAGTAGGCTGCTGTTTGCCAGTGAGAGGGGAGGAATTTATTGTGTGCAGCAGCATAGCTGATTATTACGCTGCCTGACAGTGACAGGAGAGGAATTGCTTGTGTGGAGCAGCAGAGCTGATTATTAGGCTGCCTGCCAGTGACAGTTGAGGAATTTCTTTTGCTGTGTGTACACTGCTGTGCAGAGTATTTTTTAACACAGGACCTACACAGCACTAATACTTTATTTTTTTTCTGCACAGTTACTGAGAGTTCATTTTTTCCCACACCGTATAAAGCTGTAAGCTCCTCACACTACCGTGTACCGGCTGGTATCGCGGACAAATACATACTTGCTATCTATCTGTGTGTGACTCCGGAAATATATACGGAGATTTAAATTTTTCCCCAAAACCGTATACAGCTGGTATCTTCTGATACAGTACCGTTTTTCTGCCTTGTGTATTACGGTCAAATCCATACTGAGAAAGTGTCTGTGTGTTACTCCTCAAATTTATATGGAGATTCAAAATTACCCCAACACTGTATACAGCTGTACACTACTGATACAGTACACTTTTTCAGCTTTTCATAGTGTGGTGTAATCCATACTGAGCCTGAGAGCGTGTGTGTTACTCTTGAAATATATACGGAGATTTAAAATTACCCCAAAACTGTATACAGCTGTGCGTTACTAATACAGTACACTTTTTCTGCTTTTCATATTGTGGTGTAATCCAAACTGAGCCTGTGAGCGTGTGTGTTACTCCTGAAATATATACGGAGATTTAAAATTACCCCAACACTGTATACAGCTGTACGCTACTGATACAGAACACTTTTTCTGCTTTTCATATTGTGGTGTAATCCTTACTGAGCCTGTGAACGTGTGTGTTACTCCTGAAATATATACGGAGATTTAAAATTACACCAACACTGTATACAGCTGTACGCTACTTATACAGTACACTTTTTCTGCTTTTCATATTGTGGTGTAATCCATACTGAGTTTGTGAGCGTGTGTGTTACTCCTGAAATATATACGTAGATTTAAAATTACCCCTACACTGTATACAGCTGTATGCTACTTATGCAGTACACTTTTTCTGCTTTTCATATTGTGGTGTAATCCATACTGAGTCTGTGAGCGTGTGTGTTACTCCTGAAATATATACGGAGATTTAATTTAACCCCAGCACTGTATACGGCTGTACACTTCTGATTCAGTACACTTTTTTGCTTTTTATATTCTGGTGTAATCCATACTGAGCCTGTGAGAGTCTGTGTCTGTTACTCCGCAAATACAGTGCCTTGTGAAAGTATTCAGCTCCCTGGAACTTTTTAACCTTTTCCCACATATCATGCTTCAAACATAAAGATACCAAATCTAAATTTTTGGTGAAGAATCAACAACAAATGGGACACAATTGTAAAGTTGAACGAAATTTATTGGTTATTTTAAATTTTTGTGGAAATACAAAAACTGAAAAGTGGGGAGTGCAATATTATTCGGCCCCTTTAACTTAATACTTTGTTGTTCCACCTTTTTCTGCGATTACAGCTGCAAGTCGCTTGGGGTATGTCTCTACATCGAGAAACTGAAATTCTTGCCCATTCTTCCTTGGCAAACAGCTCGAGCTCAGTGAGGTTGGATGGAGATCGTTTGTGATCAGCAGTTTTCAGCTCTTTTCACAGATAGTTACATATAGTTACATAGTTATTAAGGTTGAAGGAAGACTTTAAGTCCATCTAGTACAACCCATATCCTATCCTAACCTGCCCTAACATGTTGATCCAGAGGAAGGCAAAAATAACCCCAAGTAGCAAACAGTAAGCTTTACATTGGGGAAAAAAATTCCTTCCCGACTCCACATACGGCAATCAGACTAGCTCCCTGGATCAACGCAGTATCTAGGAAACTAGTGAATATAGCCTGTAATATTATACTTTTCAAGAAAGGCATCCAGTCCCTTCTTAAATTTTAGTAAGGAATCACTCATTTCAACATTAGACGGCAGAGAGTTCCATAGTCTCACTGCTCTTACAGTAAAGAATCTGTGATTATGGCTAAACCTTCTTTCCTCCAGAATTAGAAGATGCCCCCTTATCCCCGTCACAGGTCTAAGAGTAAAAAGATCATTAGAAAGGTCTTTGTACTGTCCCCTCATATATTTATACATTGTAATAAGATCACCTCTAAGCCTTCGTTTTTCCAAACTAAATAACCCCAAGTGTAATAACCTGTCTTGGTATTGCAGACCCCCCAGTTCTCTAATAACCTTGGTCGCTCATCTCTGCACCCGCTCCAGTTCAGCTATGTCTTTCTTATACACCGGAGACCAGAACTGCACACAGTATTCTAAGTGTGGTCCCACCAGTGACTTGTATAGAGGTAAAATTATGTTCTCCTCATGAGCATCTATGCCTCTTTTAATGCATCCAATTATTTTATTTGCCTTGGCAGCAGCTGCCTGACTTTGGCCACTAAATGTGAGTTTGTCGTCCACCCATACACCAAGGTCTTTTTCAGTGACAGTTTTGCCCAGTGTTTTACAATTAAGCACATAATTATACATCTTGTTTGTTCTACCCAAGTGCATGACCTTACATTTATCCCCATTAAAGATCATTTGCCATTTATCAGCCCAAGCTTCTAGTTTACATAAATCCTCCTGTAATATAAAATTGTCCTCCTCTGTATTTATTACCCTGCAGAGTTTAGTGTCATCTGCAAATATTGAAATACTACTCTGTATGCCCCCTACAAGGTCATTAATAAATATGTTGAAGAGAAGCGGCCCCAATACTGACCCCTGTGTTACCCCACTGCTAACCGTGACCCAGTCCGAGTGTGCTCCATTAATACCACCCTTTGTTTTCTATCCATGAGCCAGTTCTTAACCCACTTACACATATTTTCCCCTATCCCCATTGTTCTCATTTTATGTATCAACCTTTTGTGTGGCACTGTATCAAAAGCTTTTGAGAAGTCCATGAACACCACATCCACTGCATTCCCTTGGTCCAGTCCTGAACTTACCCCTTCATAAAAGCTTATCAGATTAGTCTGACAAGATTCTCCATTGGATTCAGGTCTGGACTTTGACTTGGCCATTCTAACACCTGGATACGTTTATTTGTGAACCATTCCATTGTAGATTTTGCTTTATGTTTGGGATCATTGTCTTCTTGAAAGACAAATCTCTGTCCCAGTCTCAGGACTTTTGCAGACTCCAACAGGTTTTCTTCAAGAATGGTCCTGTATTTGGCTCCATCCATCTTCCCATCAATTTTAACCATCTTCCCTGTCCCTGCTGAAGAAAATCAGGCCCAAACCATGATGCTGTCACCACCATGTTTGACAGTGGGGATGGTGTGCTCAAGGTGATGAGCTGTGTTGCCTTTACACCAAACATATCATTTGGCAAGTTCGATTTTGGTTTCATCTGACCAGAGCACCTTCTTCCACATATTTGGTGTGTCTCCCAAGTGGCTTGTTGCCAACGTTAAACAACACTTTTTATGGATATCTTTAAGAAATGGCTTTCTTCTTGCACCTCTTCCATAAAGGCCAGATTTGTGCAGTTTACGACTGATTGTTGTCCTATGGACAGACTGTCCCACCTCAGCTGTAGATCTCTGCAGTTCATCCAGAGTGATCATGGGCCTCTTGGCTGCATCTCTGATCAGTCTTCTCCTTGTTTGAGATGAAAGTTTAGAGGACGGCCAAGTCTTGGTAGATTTCCAGTGGTATGATACTCCTTCCATTTCAATATGATCGCTTGCACAGTGCTCCTTGGGATGTTTAAAGTTTTGGAAATCATTTTGTATCCAAATCCGGCATTAAACTTCTCCACAACAATATCACGGACCAGCCTGCTGTGTTCCTTGGTCTTCATAATGCTCTCTGTGCTTCAAACAGAACCCTGAGACTATCACAGAGCAGGTGCATTTATACGGAGACTTGATTACACACAGGTGGAATATATTTATCATCATTAGTAGTGTTGAGCGATATTGCTCGATATCTAAAAATATCGTATCGAAATTGTATCGCCGATAGCACTAAATATCGTCGATATCCGATTTTGATACCGGAAGTCCCATGTAAGTCTATGGGAACAAAATATCGAAATTAAAAAAAAACATTCTTGCCTTGTTGGTTAATTGTACATGAAGGAAAACAACAAAGACTAATGTAGAATGTATTGGGGGAGGTTGAGGAGACAATAAAGGCATACATGTTTAACCCAATGCATTGGAATAGCATTAATATATTTTTTTTTGGAAATACGTTTGGATTGACTAACAAATTGACAATGTTGTTAACCTTTTTTCTATTTTGGCAAATATGTATGTTTCACAACTTCCATGCTCTTCTTCACCTTTTTAACTTTTGCCAGTGCCACACTTTCTCCTTCATAATATTCAGCAGCAGCATCATCTTTCTCATCAAATTATTCTTCATCTATTCTTCACCTTCTTAATCTTCTTCTTAAACTTCTTGCTATTCATGTTTTTGTTTACATTACTCATATTGTTATTATTAAACTAATTAATCTTCTTCATATTCAAATTCTTCATCTTCTTCCTCTTCATCTTCTTCATCATATTCTTATTTGTGACAGAGATTTCTGTACTTGTAATCTGTAACAGTATGAATTGTTCATCCTTCCGTTCTTGCTGTCACAAAAGATTTAAATTACAACAGTATTTGTCCGTGTTCAGTTTAGCCTGCAGCAGCAGCAGGCATTTTCCAGGGGCACCACGAGGAGGAACGGACTCACCCCCATACACTGCTTAGTCTTCTTCTGCTTAGAATTTAGAGCATATATTTTGCTCTTCATTTTGGTCTTATACTTCATGTTCTTCTGCTTTTTGATCTTCTGCTTATTGTTCTTCTGTCTCTTGTTCTGTATCTTGTAGTTTGTCTTAACCTTCTTTGTCCTGTTGGTGATCTTCTTCTTGGTAATCTTTTATTTTTTCTTTGTGATGGTGTTCAGGCTGGTTGGTTTCATGCTCGTCGTCCTTGTTGTCGTCATCTTCTTCTGGGTGGTCTTTAATGTCGTCTAATTTCCGAGAACCAGCTGACGTTACTGGAACCCTGACGGGTATCAGATGGAGCAAGAGACAATGGAAGTAACAAGGACCAGCTGACTGTGCTGGACCCCGGACGGGTAGCAGAAGGAAAAGAGGCAATGTCACAACCGAGTACCAGCTGACGTTACTGTGACACGGTTACTAAGCAGGAGGTACCTGTGCTCCAAAGCACTACCAAGGACCAGCAGACGTTGCTGGAACTCGGATACGGAGATGGAGGCACCTAGGCCAAAGGCACTGGGGAGAACCACTTGACGGTACTGGACCCCGGACGAGTAGCAGAAGGAAAAGAGGCAATGTCACAACCGAGTACCAGCTGACGTTACTGTGACACGGTTACTAAGCAGGAGATACCTGTGCTCCAAAGCACTACCAAGGACCAGCAGACGTTGCTGGAACTCGGATACGGAGATGGAGGCACCTAGGCCAAAGGCACTGGGGAGAACCACTTGACGGTACTGGACCCCGGACGAGTAGCAGAAGGAAAAGAGGCAATGTCACAACCGAGTACCAGCTGACGTTACTGTGACACGGTTACTAAGCAGGAGATACCTGTGCTCCAAAGCACTACCAAGGACCAGCAGACGTTGCTGGAACTCGGATACGGAGATGGAGGCACCTAGGCCAAAGGCACTGGGGAGAACCACTTGACGGTGCTGGACCCCGGACGGGTAGCAGAAGGAAAAGAGGCAATGTCACAACCGAGTACCAGCTGACGTTACTGGGACACGGTTACTAAGCAGGAGGTACCTGTGCTCCAAAGCACTACCAAGGACCAGCAGACGTTGCTGGAACTCGGATACGGAGATGGAGGCACCTAGGCCAAAGGCACTGGGGAGAACCACTTGACGGTACTGGACCCCGGACGAGTAGCAGAAGGAAAAGAGGCAATGTCACAACCGAGTACCAGCTGACGTTACTGTGACACGGTTACTAAGCAGGAGATACCTGTGCTCCAAAGCACTACCAAGGACCAGCAGACGTTGCTGGAACTCGGATACGGAGATGGAGGCACCTAGGCCAAAGGCACTGGGGAGAACCACTTGACGGTACTGGACCCCGGACGGGTAGAAGAACGCACCCATGAAAATGTAAGTTGACAGGACGCAAGCCGTCCGCAGTTACCGAATCACACAGTCCTACAGTGGGTGCTTATCCTATTGTCACAATGAAAACCGCCTTTATTTACATATCCCACAGCACACATAGGAATCACCTAAACTGCAGGCACCATAGAGTCGGCTAACCCGAATGCAACACGACAGCACAACTTATTGGAGGATAATTGACGTTCACACTGCCAGGAAACAGCTGTCGTGCTGTAACCAGGCTGGCCAGGAGTCAGTACCCCTGCCAATTACTTACGAGCAACAAATGGCGGTGTTGTAGCCCAGGGAGTAGAGTTCAGGTGGTAGAAAGATGAACATAACCGGAGACATGGAAAACGTTGCCAAACAGTTATTTAATCTGAAAGCGGACAGGCAAATTCAGGTGAGATCCATGCCTTGTTCATTTTCAGAAAAGTAAGCCGGTCTACATTCTCTGAGGATAGTCGCATGCGACGGTCTGTTACTACACCACCTGCAGCACTAAAGACACGCTCAGATAATACACTGGCAGCAGGGCAAGCCAGCACCTCCAATGCATACTGGCTAAGCTCTGGCCATGTATCCAACTTAGAGACCCAAAATTTGAAAGGGGAAGAGGCATCTGGGAGCACACTTAGAGGGAAAGCCAAGTAGTCTGTCACCATCTTACGGAAACGTTTCTTCCTGGTGACTGGAGCCGTCTCGGATGGTGTAGACCTTGCTGGCGCTGTCACAAAACTTTGCCACATTTGTAACATACAGTTCTTGCCCTGTGCAGAGGCGCTGCTTCTGCTCCCTCTTGTTGTAGAGGTGTCTACACTGCCTCGACGCACAGAGCTGCTTTGTAAAGCAGTAGCAGCAGCAGCAGCATCTCTCTCGGCTGGAATGTACAACAGTATGGATTGCACCTGTGTGTCTTGGTACTCCTGCATTTTACGGTCCCGGTTCACCGGTGTGATGAGGGTTTGTAAGTTGTCCCGGTAGCGAGGGTCTAGGAGGGTGTACACCCAATAATCTGACGTGCTGAGAATGTGGGCGATGCGGCGGTCGTTTCTTAGGCATTGAAGCATGAAATCAACCATGTGCTGCAGACTCCCAACTGGCCAACAAAGGCTGTCCTCTGGAAGAGGCGTCATCTCTGTCTCCTCTGCATCACCCCACCCTCGCTCTACATACTGACTACAGCGTTGTGTACCTTCCTCTGTAGGGATTTCTTCCTCCTCCATTGACTCCTCCTCCTCCTCATCCTCCTCACAAAGTGAGCCCTGCCCAGCCCTTTGTGAGGAACCACGTTGCGCTGACTGTCCTGAAGGTAATTGAATTTGTGACACCTCATCCTCCACCTGTTTCAAAACCTCTTCCTTTAGTGCTTTCAGTGATTTCTGAAGCAGGCAGATAAGGGGGACAGTCATGCTGACTAGTGCATCATCTGCACTCGCCATCCGCGTTGAGACATCAAACACACGCAAAACGTCGCAGATGTCCTTCATAGAGGCCCACTCAGTAGTGGTGAAGTGTGAACGGCGCAAATTGCGAGTTGATTGCGCCTGTTGCAGCTGATACTCCATTACTGCTGGCTGCTGCTCACACAACCGCTCCAACATATGTAACGTGGAATTCCACCTGGTGGGTAGGTCACATATGATGCGATGTTCAGGAAGGCAAAATCTGACTTGCAGAGCTGCAATGCGCGATCTGGCCATGCTGGAACGTCGCAAGTGAGCGCACTCTAGGCGGACCTTGTGCAGCAGTGCATCAAGATCCGGATAGTCCCTCAAAAAACTCTGCACGACCAAGTTGAGCACATGTGCCAGACATGGTATGTGAGTGAGGTTGCCAAGGCCCAGAGCTGCCACCAGATTTCGGCCATTGTCACACACTACCAAGCCTGGCTGGAGATTAGCTGACAAAAACCACACGTCGCTCTCCTGCTTGATGGCATCCCAGAGCTCCTGCGCTGTGTGGCTTTGATTCCCCATGGGAATTAATTTCAGGACGGCCTGTTGACGTTTGGCCACGGCTGTGCTCATATCGGTCGCAACAGGTAAGCGTTCACGGGTCCATGTGGAGGTATACCGTGACGGCTCGTGCAGCGATGATTCTGAGGAACTGGAGTAGGAGGAGGAATCAATGTGCACAGACTGGATTCCTGCAATCCTTGGAGTTGGCAGAACACGTACAGCGCCACTGGCAAGATCCGTACCCGGCTCCACAACATTGACCCAATGGGCAGTGAGGGAAAGGTATCGTCCCTGGCCATGGGTACTGGTCCACGCATCGGTGGTCAGGTGGACCCTGCTACTGACGGCGTTTAGTAGCGCATGTTTAATGTTTCCCTCGACATGTTTTTGCAGAGCAGGGACAGCTTGCCTGCTGAAATAAAATCGGCTTGGCACATTATATTGTGGGACTGCCAATGCCATAAAGTTCCTGAAACTGTCAGTCTCCACCAGCCTGAATGACAGCATTTCAAGGGACAGGAGTTTTGCAAGGCCAGCATTCAGAGCCTGTGCTCATGGATGGTTTGCCGAGTATGGCCGTCTTTTATCCCATGCCTGTGTTACCGATGGCTGTTTTTTGTACTGGGAGTGTGACGATGACTGTGAACTTGCTGCAGTGGGTGGAATAACAGTTTCTCTATGGACAACAGTGACCGAGGTTCTTCCATGGAGATCCTGTGAGGAAGCCAAAACAGGTGTGTGACAGCTGGAGGTAGAGGCTCGAACATGACGTAAAGATGTAGGTGCTGCTGTAGGTTGGCCTACATCTCCAGTGTGTCTTTGTAACTCAGCTAGGTGCTTTGTCCGTACATGTGTCCACATATTTGTGGTATTCAGGTTCCTGATATTTTTACCTCTTTTTAACTTTTTGCTTACACAGCTTGCATTGAACATAGCAAATATTATCTACAAGTCTGTCAAAAAAGGACCACGCAGTGCAAGTCATGGGAGCGCCAATTTTGACATTTCTAAGAGAACTGCTCCCAACAGGTGCCAAACTGGAGGCTACAGGCAAGCGAGTCTGCAGCCTACCTCTCCCTCCTCTTTGTACCGTTGGGACAATCTCTTCCTCAGAGCTGCTACCACCACCTTGCTGTTGCTCACGCCATGTTGGGTCTCGGACTTCATCATCTCCACTACCCTCTTCCAACACCTGCTGCTGTTGGATGGTCTGGGCAGCACCATGCTCCACAAAACCTGGCACCTGAGTCTCATCATCATCATAAGATGCGTTCTGCGGTGTGCTGTCCATCGGCACTGGCTCACCCGCCTCTTCAGATTGAGAGAGACACAGCTGTTGCGCATCACTGCATACTCCCTCTTCTTCAAATTGCAGAATGCTGCTTGCCTGTGCCCGTGTTTGCGAGCCAACAGATTCTGAGAACAGAAGCAGAGACTCAGCTGGCTCCTGTACAGAACTCTCTGACTGCCTTGGCAATTTGACAGGCGGTGAACAGACAGATGGTTGCTCAACAGTGTTGTGTTCCTGAGAGGAGGTGGAAGGAATTGAAGTCGATGCATTGGCTGCCATCCAACCAACAACGGCTTCAATTTGTTCTTCCCGCAGCAGGGGGGCACGCCGAGCTCCTACCAAAGTGCGCATAAAGGAACGCTCACGGGGATAAATGGTGGATGCTGTGTCACTGAGGGCGGCAGCAGACACAGAATCCCCACGTCCTCTCCCTGCTGAAACTCCACGGCCACGACCACGTGCCTTACTCACTGACTTCTTCATCTTGGTAGATTGATAAAGAAAGTCAGAAAAGTTATAACTAAGGCCTAAGTGTGGTTATTACGCAGAGACTGAAGTGAACACTGAAACACAACTGTTCACAAATCACAATCTGTGAAAGGCTACTCCTTTGTCTACTTCTATAGTGTTTGCAACCAATGTATTGGATACGGATGGAAGCGCGTCACACTAATAGTTAAATTGCATGGAGCAGCAAGAATTACACTGAAGGAAAAAAAAATAGTCTGTGAGTGACAGGTGCAGATGCCTACAGACAGCGTTGCATGCAGAGCAAACTGCAGCGTCACCTGCACTCACACACACCTTGCAGAGCTGTTAAAACAACACTGCAGGCAAAAGGAAGCTTTACACAGCGGTTGGTGCTAGCCTGCCTACAGCACAGTACACTAAATCGCAATCTCTAACTGTCCCTCAGAGTCAGCACAGTAGCGTTCTGTCCCTTACTGAATTCACAGCACAGTGACGCTAAAATTGCGGTGGCGCCTTTTATAGTGCATTCTGACATCATTTCAGCATCCAATCACAGCCATGCCATTAGTTAACATGACCGCAGCAGTACAGGATGTGCCCACACTTCTTAGGATTCCTTATTGGCTGAATAAAATCACATTGCCTCGCAAACAATTATGGGAACTTCCGATTCCGGTATTCGATAAGACGAAAATATCGAAACGAATTATCGAAAGGCCGATAGAGCTAATATCGGCCGATAGCCGATATTTGCATTATCGTATCGCTCAACACTAATCATTAGTCATTTAGCACAACATTGGATCATTCAGAGATCCACAATGACCTTCTGGAGGGAGTTTCGTGCACTGAAAGTAAAGGGGCCGAATAATATTGCACGCCCGACTTTTCAGTTTTTGTATTTCCACAAAAATTTAAAATAACCAATAAATTTAGTTAAACTTCACAATTGTGTCCACTTGTTGTTGATTCTTCACCAAAAATTTACATTTGGTATCTTTATGTTTGAAGCATGATATGTGGGAAAAGGTTAAAAAGTTCCAGGGAGCTGAATACTTTCGCGAGGCACTGTATATATGGAGATTAAAAATTTTCAGCTTCCCCGTATACAGCTGTACGCTTCTGATACAGTACCATATATCTGCTGGTATTTTGGGCACATTTTCAGAAACATGAGGAAGTATGGTGGAAAAGGCCGCAGACGTGGGCATGGGGGGCCACCTGGTAGTGATGGTGGTGGTGGTGGTGCATCTGCTGGTAGTGCCAAAAGCACAATAGAACCTAAGGCAGGAGGTGTTGAGTCTGCGTCATCGTCTGGTTCCAGAAGGTCTGCAAGGCTCCCTTTTCTGGGACTACGTCAACCGCTTTTAAAGCCGGAGCATCAGGAACAGATTTTGGCTTACATTGATGAAACAGCCTCCAGCTCTATCGCCTCCTCTTCTGAAGTTTCAAAAACTGCAAGCACTTAGTCGTCAGTGCAGGCTTCTGGTCAGGAACAACACCTTTCCTTGTGTCCTTCACCCCCACCAAAAGGGATGAATGCAGCAGGCCACACTTCAGATTACTCAATGGAGCTCTTTTCACATACCATGCCTGGGTTATCAAGTCAAATCCTGAATTCCCCAGTCCAACATGAATCTGACATGGAGTGCACTGAAGCACAGCCACTGCTATATGATTATGCTGGTACATTCAAACAGAGCACTACATTTCCCTCGTAGTCTACTGAGCCAGAATGTGACCCTGATGAAACTCAGGTGTCCCTTCCTGCATACTATACCACCTTACACGGTGACACAGAGGAAGGTGCAGATGAAATTGAAGAGGAGGTGATGGATGACCCAGTTGATGACCCTGATTGGCATCCAGTGGGGGAAGAGGGTTGCCCCTGGGAATAGCTCAGAAGAGGAGGAGGATCCGCAGCAGACATTGACATCGCAACTGGGGTTATCTGGCAGGCCAGTAGCAGTCCAAAAACATGTTAAAAAAACAAGAAGAGTTGCAGGACAGCTTGGCCAGACAGTCAAATTAGCACAGCGTGCAAGCCCTGAAAATTTATACCATAGTAGGAAGAGTCCAGTGTGGCACTTTTTTGACCAAAATCCTATTGATGAGGCAAAGGTTATCTGTAAGAAGTGCGGAAGGACCTTTAGCCGAGAGAAAAATCTCAGAAATTTGAATACCAGTTGCATGCTTAGACATTTATTGAACATGCACTTGCAAGCGTGGACGGACTACAAAACCTCAGGTAGCACATGTGCACCCGCTCCGACTGAAGGTTGCCAGCAAGGCTCCATCGCTTCCCCCACTGTAAGCCCACCAGATGGCACACCACCAGCATGAAATGTTGAGGTGTCGTCGCAAGGCCAAAGCAGTCAGGGAATCACAATGTTTTTGCAATGAAAGACTGCATTTAGGCCATCACCACTACCACCATCAAAATCAACAACCCCCTCTCAATCCGTCATGTCCACCGATAGTTCCCCCATATGCAGCTCTCAAGTCCAGCTCACCCTACCAGACACTCTCAGTAGGACAAGAAAGTACTCATCCTCTCATCCACGTACACTGGGTTTGAACGCCTACATTGCCAAACTGATCTCATTAGAGATGATGCCTTTCCATTTGGTAGAAAGTGCAACGATCAGAGACCTCATGGCCTATGCTGTCCCATGCTATGACCTACCCAGTCAGCACTTCTTTTCTAGAAAAGCCATCCCTGCCCTCCACCTGCATGTGATAGACCGCAATGTCCATTCAAACAATCAGTGAGTGGAAAGGTGCACCTCACAACAGATGCATGGGCCAGTAGGCATGGCCAGGGCCGTTACGTGTCTATCACTGCGCACTGGGTTAATGTGGTGGATGCAGGGTCCACAGGTGACAGCGGCTGTGGGACAGTGCTGCCTAGCCCACGTTATAGGCAACAGTTGGCTGTAGGCGTTCGACCCTTCTCCACCAGAAGCGAAAGCTCATCAACAGAGCACAGTCGCACGAGCACTCCATCCGCAGGTGCCAGTGTTGCACACGAGGTGTCCCACTATCGATCAGCTAGTGGTAAGTGTCAGCAGGCTGTTTTAAAAATGATGTCTTTGGGCGACAACAGACACACCGTGGAGGTACTGGCTGACTACTTGAAGCGAGAAACTGAGTCATGGCTTGGCAATATACATCTTGAGCTAGGCAAGGTAGTCAGTGATAACGGCCGTAATTTTGTGGCGGCCATAGCCCTGGCAAAACTCAGACACATACCTTGCCTGTCTTACACCTTGAACCTGGTGGTGCAGTGCTTCTTAAATAATTATCCGGAGTTAACAGCCTTGCTGCATTAAGTGCGAAAACTGTGCTCGCACATACGTCGCTCGCCCGTAAACTCCAGTCGTATGCAGAGGCTGCAGCTATCGCTCCACCTCCCCAAGCACCACCTAAACATAGATGTTGCAACAAGGTGGAACTCCAACATGCAAATGGTTGAGAGGCTGTGCGAACAGAGGCAGGCTGTAATGCATTTATGGGAGGATACACGGGCAGGCAGTTTGAGGCAGACATGGAGTTGTCAGGTGTGCAGTGGTTAAAGCTGAAAGCCCTCTGTAAAATCCTTCAGTGTTTTGCGGAATGCACACGGCTGGCAAGCGCAGATGACGCCATCATAAGCATGAGCATTTCACTTATGCGTCTGCTCATGTAAACTTTGACGCACATTAAGGATCAGGTGTCATTCAGCCATTGTCTGCTCAGGGAACTGTCCTGGACAAGGTGGAGGAAGAAGAGGAAGAGGAAGAAGAGGATGAGGGGGATGATTATTTTGTGGAGGAGGATTCTTCTCAAGGGGCAAGAGAAAATGTTGGCTTGCCAAGTTCAGGTCCACGGTTTTTGCGTGACTGGAGGGATGTGGCTTTGGCAGAAAGTGCTCCTCCACCCACCACTGGCAGTGCATCACTGACACCTGGAACATTGGCCCACATGTGTGATAATGCCTTGCGAATCCTAAAAAGGGACCCCCGCATTGCCAAAATTATGAAGGATGATGACTACTGGTTGGCGAGCATCCTCGATCCATGCTATAAAGGCAAATTACAGAACATCATGCCACAGGAGAGCCTAGAGCTAATATTGGCGAACAAACAAGCAACTCTGGTAAACCGTTTGTTAGAGGCATTCCAAGCAAACAGCAGCGGTGCAGGTTCTACCACGAGCCATACTGGGCCAAATGGAAGAGGTGTTCGTGGTGCACACAGCCAAAGTGGCGTTGGAGACAGGGGTTGCATGACCATGTTGTGGACTGATTTCTCCAGGACAGCTCCCACGCCTGATAATAGTGAATCTATAGCAACAGACAGGAGACTGCAGTTGTCAACTATGGTTAAAAATTACTTCTCTGGTGTGATCAATACTGAGCCTGTGAGAGCCAGTGTCTGACTCTGGCAAAATATACGGAGATTTTCAATTTCCCCAACTCTGTATACAGCTGTCCACTTGTAATACATTACCCTTTTTCTAGTTTTTATATTCTGGTGTGATCAATACTGAGTCTGTGAAAGCCAGTGTCTGACTCTGGCAAAATATATGGAGATTTACAATTTCCCCAACCCTGTATACAGCTGTCCGCTTGTAATACATTACCCTTTTTCTAGTTTTTATATTCTGGTCTAATCCATACAGAGCCTGTAAATACGGAGATTTACAATAACCCCTAGACTGTATACATTTGTACGCTTGGGATACAGTACCCTTTTTTGCAGAAAGTCTTCCCCCCCAACCGTAAGTGCATCATTGACACCTGAAACATTGGCCCACATGTGTGATTATTTCTTGCAGATCTTTTTATATTCTTGTGTAATCCATACTGAGCCTGTGAGCATCATTGTCTGACTCCTGAAATATATACGGCGATTTCCAATATTATCCCTTGACTATATATACCTGGTATCTGCTGATACAGTACCCATTTTTAATCTTTTTATATTCTGGTGTAATCCATACTGAGCCTGAGACCATCAGTGTCTGCCTCCTGAAATATACAGTGGTGGCCAAACGTATTGGCACCCCTGCAATTCTGTTAGATAATACTCAGTTTCTTCCTGAAAATGATTGCAATCACAAATTATTTGCTATTTTTATCTTCAATTAATTTGCTTGCAAGGAAAAAACACAAAAGAGAATGAAGCAAAAATCCAATCCTTGATCATTTCACACAAAACTCCACAAATGGGCCAGACAAAAGTATTGGCACCCTCAGCCTAATACTTGGTTGCACAACCATTAGCCCAAATAACTGCGAACAACCGCTTACGGTAACCATCAATGAGTTTCTTACAATGCTCTGCTGGAATTGTTGACCATTCTTTTTTGGCAAACTGCTCCAGTTCCCTGATATTTGAAGGGTGCCTTCTCCAAACTGCCATTTTGAGATCTCTCTACAGGTGTTCTATGGGATTCATGTCTGGACTCATTGCTGGCCACCTCAGAAGTCTCCAGTGCTTTCTCTCAAACCATTTTATAGTGCTTTTGAAAGTGTGTTTTGGGTCATTGTCCTGCTGGAAGAGCCATGACCTCTGAGGGAGACCCAGCTTTCTCACACTGGGCCCTACATTATGCTGCAAAATTTGTTGGTAGTCTTCAGACTTCATAATGCCATGCACACGGTCAAGCAGTCCAGTGCCAGAGGCAGCAAAGCAACCCCAAAACATCAGGGAACCTCCGCCATGTTTGACTGTAGGGACCGTGTTCTTTTCTTTGAATGCCTCTTTTTTTTTCCTGTACACTCTATGTTGATGGTTTTTCCCAAAAAGCTCGACTTTTGTCTCATCTGACCAGAGAACATTCTTCCAAAATGTTTTAGGCTTTCTCAGGTAAGTTTTGGCAAACTTCAGCCTGGCTTTTTTATGTCTCGAGGTAAGAAGTGGGAAAAAAGATGAACAGCGCTCCATCCAGGTGAGTTCAGTAGAAAAAAACTTTATTCAAGCCATAAAACACGACGTTTCGACCTGTCAAGGTCTTTCTCAAGTATGACTGAACATCTAAAAAGGGCGGTGTTAAATAGTGTGGGGCATAAACAAATGCACCAATCACCTAATAACACACGCCCAAGCATTCAACATATACAAATAACCATAAGGTACAAAGAATCTTAATATATCATAAAATAGCGATCAAATGTGTACAAAATATATGGATCAACAAATAAAGTATAACAGATCAAAAAACATATAAATATCTTGCATGAAGACACACATCATCCTCAATGTTATTGCGCTGTCACGTACATAAGGAACGTCACTGATCATTGTTGTAGTGTTGCCATAGATGCGGGAGCCAATCCAATTCGTCCTCATATGCATCACCGATTCGCATCCAATAGAATAGAGGGCGCCAAAACCTTAAAAAACCTATCATACACCAAGATACATATTGTTATGTTAACATAATTGCCCACATACCAATCCAGTGATCCAAGACAACCAGCGCTAGACGCTAGACACGTCATCCACGAGCGCCACACATGTTGTAAAGGAGACTGATCACATAGTGAGGCTAAAGCGCATGCGCTAAAGAGACGTCATAAAGACCGCCCATAGCCTGATGACGCATCTGCGTCTAACAGGAAACGTTACCATGGCAAAAGGCACGAAGTACAGCATCACAAAAGCCCGCCCATAGCCTGACTCCGCATCCGCGTCTAACTGGCAACGTTACCATGGTGAAAGGCACAAAGCACAGCGCCTGTGTAATACATTTAAAGGTCATAACAAATAGCGTTATTGTATCACAAACACATCAAATGTAATCAAGAGATTAAGGCATACAATGTCACCCAAATTAAGTACAGCACACAACACACGATAGAAAAAATAGGTAATAAACCAATGATACAAAAAAACAACATATCCCAGGGGAAGCGTCGCACTGATCATAATGAGGATAATGGCCCCACCAAAATCACCCAATCTCATTGCCATGGTGATTAAACAGGCAAATGCAAGAAATATATAACTATGGGGAACAAGGGAAGGAAAGCAAAAATAAAAAATATACTTAAAGAAAAAATATATACAAAAAAAATTTTTTGTCACATGGTGATGAATGTTATGTTACGGTAGCTGAGGAATGCAGGTAAAAAAGGAAATACACCAGAGCAGTTGGAATCTATGAGATTGCAGTACCCTGACTAACCACCGCAACTAGAGGCAGCCGTGGAGCGTTCCTACGATGGTCCTAGACGCCTCGTCACAGCCTGAGAAACTAACTACACCTAAAGACAGAAACAGAAAAGCTATCTGCCCCGGAGCAGAACCCCAAAGATAATAGAAAGCCCCCAAACATGTAATGGCGGTTAGACAAGAGGAAATACTGACACAGAAAGAAAATAGTATGAGCAAACGCTGGGGCTCAAACTATCTAAATAGAAAAGGATAGGAAGGGTACTTACTGCAATCCCAGAAAACCCTGAAAAACACCAACTTACTAATTTCAAAATCACCTGAGATCACACGACCTCTACCACCTAAATTAGTTCTCTGGTGTAACAAAAACAGCAGCCACTGAAAAAACTGCAAAAAGCAAAAGTACAAAACACAGTGGCTGGACCAAACTGAGAGGGCAAAAGCCCCCGAGGGGACCAGAAGGCCCCCACAGAAGTGCAGGACAAAATGCAAAAATATAGCAAAAACACACAATAAGAAATTGTCTTATCTGATAGCAGGAGATGCAGACACGACACAGCAGGCTACAAGGGAAACTGGAAAGAAGGATTCAGACCAGAACAATTGATCACCGGCAACCCTGATGGGAAAATGATTCCCTTAAATAAGACCAATCAGTAACACCTGATTCCCAATCCTCACTAGTACCGCTTGTAACCACCAGAGGGAGCCTCTGCTCAGAACTCATCTCAAACCCATTCACAACAGTACCCCCCCCTTGAGGAGGGGTCACCGAACCCTCATTTGAGCAACCAGGTTGGTCAGGATGAGTTCTATGATACGCACGGATAAGTCTCCTAGCATGGATGTCCGAAGCAAACACCCAAGAATTATCTTCCTGACCATAACCTCTCCATTTAACCAAATACTGGAGTCTTCGTCTAGAAAAACGAGAATCCAATATTTTCTCAACCACATACTCCAGATTGCCCTCAACCAAAACAGGGTCAGGAGGCACAGCAGCAGGAACCACTGGCTCAACAAACCTCTTCAACATGGACTTGTGGAACACGTTATGGATCTTAAATGTCCCTGGAAGAAGCAAACGAAAAGAAACAGGATTAATAATCTCCATGATCTTATAAGGTCCAATGAACCTAGGCTTAAATTTAGGAGATGCTACTCTCATAGGAATATTCTTTGAGGACAACCAGACCAAGTCCCCCACTTTAAACCGAGGACCATAAGTCCTATGCCGGTTAGCAAACCGCTGGGCCTTCTCCTGAGAGAGGGACAACCTCTCCACTACCTGGTCCCAAATCTGCTGCATACGCTCAACAACAGAGTCAACACCTGGACAGACAGAAGCCTCCGTCTGTCCTGAAGAAAATCGAGGGTGAAACCCAGAATTACAGAAAAACGGAGACATCAAAGTGGCAGAGCTAGCCCTATTATTAAGAGCAAACTCAGCCAAAGGCAAAAAAGAGACCCAGTCATCCTGATCAGCAGACACAAAGCATCTTAGATAAGTCTCCAATGTCTGGTTTGTTCTCTCAGTTTGACCATTGGTCTGAGGATGAAATGCCGAGGAGAAAGACAATTGAACACCCAGTTTAGAACAAAAAGTCCTCCAAAATCTGGAAACAAACTGGACTCCTCTGTCAGACACAATGTTCTCAGGAATGCCGTGTAAACGAACCACGTGCTGAAGGAACAACGGCACCAATTCAGAGGAGGAAGGCAACTTAGGTAATGGCACAAGATGTATCATTTTGGAAAACCTATCACAAATTACCCAGATGGTGGTCATTCTCTGAGAAACAGGAAGATCGGAAATGAAATCCATAGAGATATGGGTCCATGGTCTCTTGGGCACAGGCAATGGCATCAACAAACCACTAGAGCGAGAGCAAGGCTTGGAGCGAGAGCAAGTCCCGCAGGACTGCACAAATTCCCTGACATCGCGAGACAAGGTAGGCCACCAAAAGGACCGACTAACCAAGTCTCTGGTACCAAAAATTCCGGGATGCCCAGCCAATGCGGAACAATGAATCTCAGACATCACACTCTTTTTCCATTGGTCCGGGACAAACAATTTTCCAACAGGGCAGCGCTCGGGCCTATCCTCCTGACACCCCTCCAGAGCAAGTCTCAAATTAGGCGAGATGGCGGAAAGAACTACACCCTCCTTCAAAATAACAGAGGGATCAGATAGCTCAGGAGAGTCCGCAAGGAAACTCCTCGAGAGGGCATCCGCCTTAACATTCTTAGTGCCAGGAAGAAAGGAAACCACAAAATTAAAACGTGTGAAAAACAAGGCCCACCTGGCCTGTCTAGGATTGAGTCGCTTGGCAGATTCCAGATAGACCAGATTCTTATGGTCCGTAAGGACCACCACCTGATGTTTGGCTCCTATGGGGAGGTAAGGATGCAGATTTACTTTCGCTAAACACATCAGAAAAATCAAACAAAAAGTCAGGAACATCCTCAGCCTGGGGGGAGGCAGAAAAAACAGGAGTGTTGGTATTAACACATTGGCAGCCCCAACTGGTTACAGACACAGATTTCCAATCCAAAACAGGATTATGAGACTGTAACCAAGGGAAACCCAGCACGATAATGTCATGCAGATTATATAGAACCAAAAATTTGCAGCACTCCTGGTGATCAGGTTCAACCCTCATTATCACCTGAGTAGAAAACTGGGATTTATTCTCAGCCAAAGGGGTAGAATCGATCCCCAGTAGGGGAATAGACTTCTGTAGGGGTATCAAGGGAAATCCACAACGTTTAGCAAAATCATAATCCATCAGGTTAATAGCTGCTCCAGAATCAACGAAAGCCTGAGCAGAAAATGAGGACAGAGAGCATATCAGAGTGACAGTTAATAAAAACTTAGTCTGAACACTACCCAAGACAACTGAGCGTGCAAAACGTCTTCCCCGCTTAGGGCAGACTGAAATAGCATGAGAGGCATCACCACAGTAGAAACATAACCCATTGCGCTTTCGAAACTCATGACGCTGTGCCCCAGACACCACTCCATCACACTGCATGGGCTCAGCAGCTGGCTCACAAGGCAACACCACTCCACGCATACTTCTCCGCTCACGCAAACGTCTGTCAATTTGAATCGCTAATGACATAGAATCATTGAGACCAGAGGGGACAGGGAATCCCACCATAACATCCTTTACATTATCCGACAGACCCTTCCGGAAAAGGGCCGCCAAAGCGTCGTCATTCCATTTGGTCAGGACTGCCCACCTACGGAATCTCTGACAGTATAACTCAGCGTCATCAAGCCCCTGATTTAATGCCAACAAGGCTTTTTCAGCTTGATCAGTGACATTAGGCTCATCGTACAATAACCCCAAAGCCTGAAAAAATGCATCAACATCACTCAAAACAGGATCCCCAGGTGTGAGGGAAAAAGCCCAATCCTGAGGATCGCCGCGCAGGAGAGAGATGATAATTTGAACCTGCTGCGCTGCGTTTCCTGAGGACTTAGATTTTAAGGCAAAAAACAATTTACAATTATTTTTGAAATTCTGAAACTTAGCTCGATCCCCTGAAAACAAATCTGGCATGGGAATCCTAGGTTCCACAACAGGCAACCTAGCAAGATATGCAGCAATACTCTGAACCTCAGTGGCAAGCTGATCCACACGGCCAGACAACTGTGCAAACTCCATTGGGAGAAAAGATCCTCCCCAGCACCCAGAGATACAGAGGGAAAAAAAAAAGTGCAACAAACAGAAAAATATCTCTGACAACTTTTCTTCCTTCAAAATATTTTTTCCCTTCTGTGAGTACCATACAATTTTCAAGGCCGGTGATACTGTTATGTTACGGTAGCTGAGGAATGCAGGTAAAAAAGGAAATACACCAGAGCAGTTGGAATCTATGAGATTGCAGTACCCTGACTAACCACCGCAACTAGAGGCAGCCGTGGAGCGTTCCTACGATGGTCCTAGACGCCTCGTCACAGCCTGAGAAACTAACTACACCTAAAGACAGAAACAGGAAAGCTATCTGCCCCGGAGCAGAACCCCAAAGATAATAGAAAGCCCCCAAACATGTAATGGCGGTTAGACAAGAGGAAATACTGACACAGAAAGAAAATAGTATGAGCAAACGCTGGGGCCCAAACTATCTAAATAGAAAAGGATAGGAAGGGTACTTACTGCAATCCCAGAAAACCCTGAAAAACACCAACTTACTAATTTCAAAATCACCTGAGATCACACGACCTCTACCACCTAAATTAGTTCTCTGGTGTAACAAAAACAGCAGCCACTGAAAAAACTGCAAAAAGCAAAAGTACAAAACACAGTGGCTGGACCAAACTGAGAGGGCAAAAGCCCCCGGAGGGGACCAGAAGGCCCCCACAGAAGTGCAGGACAAAATGCAAAAATATAGCAAAAACACACAATAAGAAATTGTCTTATCTGATAGCAGGAGATGCAGACACGACACAGCAGGCTACAAGGGAAACTGGAAAGAAGGATTCAGACCAGAACAATTGATCACCGGCAACCCTGATGGGAAAATGATTCCCTTAAATAAGACCAATCAGTAACACCTGATTCCCAATCCTCACTAGTACCGCTTGTAACCACCAGAGGGAGCCTCTGCTCAGAACTCATCTCAAACCCATTCACAACAGATGAAGCTATATACGAAAGCCAACCCCTTGTTAATCATAGTAACCTGAAAAATAAAAATAAAAAAAGAAGAATAAGTATACAAATATAATGAAACATAAAATCATTAGAGATTATTCAGATTAAATTCAATGTTCAATCCAATCGGTTGTAAAGTGCCTAATCTATGAATCCACCTCAATTCCTTCTTCCTAAGCAATTTAGTCCTATCTCCTCCTCTTCTCAATTGCGGCACGCTGTCTATAACTCTGAATCTAAGTTGATTCACAGAATGTCGATTATCAATAAAATGTCTAGGAACTGGCAAATCTATAAGTTTAGTTCTGATTGTGCTCTTATGTTTGCTAATGCGCGCCCGCACCTCCATGGTTGTTTCGCCGACATAGACAAGTCCACAAGGACAAACTATCATGTACACAACAAAACTGGATGTACAAGAATATCTTTCTCTCAAAAAGATTTTTTTACCAGTTTGAGGGTGATAAAAAAAGTCACCCTTCAACATGTTATTGCAGCAAGCACATCCCAAACAGGGGAAGTTGCCAAAACGAGGGGAACTTAATGTCTGTTGAATAAATGATCCAACTGGACCAAAATCCGATTTGACCAATTGGTCCTGTAAATTACGTCCTCTACGATAGGACAACAAGGGCGGATGATTAAATTCCGAAATATTTGGGTGTCCCCGTTGTAATAAAGCCCAATGCTTTCTAAGGATAGATCCAACAACACCACTTGTAGGGTTAAAGGTAGACACAAATGGAACATGTTTATCATTGCATTTGATCCGTGAACCGTCGTGAAGTTTCACGTGTTGTATTTAAAGCTCTAGACTTACAACCCATAACTATGTTCTTCGGATAGCCCCTAGATAAAAATTTATCACACATGTCTTGGAGGCGTTGATCAATGATACTCTCATCCGAAACTATTCTTCTAACCCGTAGGAGTTGACTCCAAGGTAGAGAACTAATCATATTTTTAGGATGGTTACTATTATATAGCAAGAGGCTGTTCTTGTCTGTACTCTTGACAAATAAATCAGTTTTTAGGGAATTACAATCCTTGTACACTAATGTGTCCAAGAATTGTACCCGAGTCAAAGAATGTGACATAGTGAATTTAAGTTCTGGGTAAATTTGATTCAACTCTGAATGAAAAGCGTATAGCAAATCAGGACCTCCGTCCCAGACCACAAAAACATCATCAATGTAACGCCACCAGGCCCGGACATGGCACCAGAACGCGGACTTGTACACAAACTCCTCCTCCAGTACCGCCATGTAAATGTTGGCATAAGTAGGGGCCACTTTGGACCCCATGGCGGTACCGCGGGCGCTGCAGAAAAAACTCATTGCCAAAGAGAAAAAAATTCCTCCTAAGCACGAGTTCCAACAGCGTGAGAACGAGCCGTGCACATTCCGGCGCCATGTCCGAGCCCGATAACGTCACAGAGACGGCATGAAGACCCTTCTCATGTTCAATTGAGGTATATAATGATACCACATCAAAGGAAATCAAAATAGTTGATTCCGTTACTCGTATATTGTCAACTTTGTCTAAAAAATCATTGGTATCCTTGATATATGAACGAGCAGACATAGCAAATTGGCGTAATACCCTGTCCAAAAAGATAGATACCTTATTGAATAGGGAACCGCGACCCGAAACTATAGGACGTCCGGGGGGTCACATAGGTTTTTGTGCACCTTTGGGAGTGTGTATAATACTGGAATTATCGGTTTATCCACAACCAGGTAATCAAACAATTTTTGATCAATAATACCAGAAGCCAAGGAATCACCCACTATATTCTGTAATTCCCTTAGGCCCCTACTTATGCCAACATTTACATGGCGGTACTGGAGGAGGAGTTTGTGTACAAGTCCGCATTCTGGTGCCATGTCCGGGACTGGTGGCGTTACATTGATGATGTTTTTGTGGTCTGGGATGGAGGTCCTGATTTGCTATACGCTTTTCATTCAGAGTTGAATCAAATTTACCCAGAACTTAAATTCACTATGTCACATTCTTTGACTCGGGTACAATTCTTGGACACATTAGTGTACAAGGATTGTAATTCCCTAAAAACTGATTTATTTGTCAAGAGTACAGACAAGAACAGCCTCTTGCTATATAATAGTAACCATCCTAAAAATATGATTAGTTCTCTACCTTGGAGTCAACTCCTACGGGTTAGAAGAATAGTTTCGGATGAGAGTATCATTGATCAACGCCTCCAAGACATGTGTGATAAATTTTTATTTAGGGGCTATCCGAAGAACATAGTTATGGGTTGTAAGTCTAGAGCTTTAAATACAACACGTGAAACTTCACGACATGGTTCACGGATCAAATGCAATGATAAACGTGTTCCATTTGTGTCTACCTTTAACCCTACAAGTGGTGTTGTTGGATCTATTCTTAGAAAGCATTGGGCTTTATTACAACGGGGACACCCAAATATTTCGGAATTTAATCATCCGCCCTTGTTGTCCTATCGTAGAGGACGTAATTTACAGGACCAATTGGTCAAATCGGATTTTGGTCCAGTTGGATCATTTATTCAACGGACATTAAGTTCCCCTCGTTTTGGCAACTTCCCCTGTTTGGGATGTGCTTGCTGCAATAACATGTTGAAGGGTGACTTTTTTTATCACCCTCAAACTGGTAAAAAAATCTTTTTGAGAGAAAGATATTCTTGTACATCCAGTTTTGTTGTGTACATGATAGTTTGTCCTTGTGGACTTGTCTATGTCGGCGAAACAACCATGGAGGTGCGGGCGCGCATTAGCAAACATAAGAGCACAATCAGAACTAAACTTATAGATTTGCCAGTTCCTAGACATTTTATTGATAATCGACATTCTGTGAATCAACTTAGATTCAGAGTTATAGACAGCGTGCTGCAATTGAGAAGAGGAGGAGATAGGACTAAATTGCTTAGGAAGAAGGAATTGAGGTGGATTCATAGATTAGGCACTTTACAACCGATTGGATTGAACATTGAATTTAATCTGAATAATCTCTAATGATTTTATGTTTCATTATATTTGTATACTTATTCTTCTTTTTTTATTTTTATTTTTCAGGTTACTATGATTAACAAGGGGTTGGCTTTCGTATATAGCTTCATCACCATGTGACAAAAAAAATTTTTTGTATATATTTTTCTTTAAGTATATTTTTTATTTTTGCTTTCCTTCCCCTTGTTCCCCATAGTTATATATTTCTTGCATTTGCCTGTTTAATCACCATGGCAATGAGATTGGGTGATTTTGGTGGGGCCATTATCCTCATTATGATCAGTGCGACGCTTCCCCTGGGATATGTTGTTTTTTTGTATCATTGGTTTATTACCTATTTTTTCTATCGTGTGTTGTGTGCTGTACTTAATTTGGGTGACATTGTATGCCTTAATCTCTTGATTACATTTGATGTGTTTGTGATACAATAACGCTATTTGTTATGACCTTTAAATGTATTACAGAGGCGCTGTGCTTTGTGCCTTTCACCATGGTAACGTTGCCAGTTAGACGCGGATGCGGAGTCAGGCTATGGGCGGGCTTTTGTGATGCTGTACTTCGTGCCTTTTGCCATGGTAACGTTTCCTGTTAGACGCGGATGCGTCATCAGGCTATGGGCGGTCTTTATGACGTCTCTTTAGCGCATGCTCTTTAGCCTCACTATGTGATCAGTCTCCTTTAGAACATGTGTGGCGCTCGTGGATGACGTGTCTAGCGTCTAGCGCTGGTTGTCTTGGATCACTGGATTGGTATGTGGGCAATTATGTTAACATAACAATATGTATCTTGATGTATGATAGGTTTTTTAAGGTTTTGGCGCCCTCTATTCTATTGGATGCGAATCGGTGATGCATATGAGGAGGAATTGGATTGGCTCCCGCATCTATGGCAACACTACAACAATGATCGGTGACGTTCCTTATGTACGTGACAGCGCAATAACATTGAGGATGATGTGTGTCTTCATGCAAGATATTTATATGTTTTTGATCTGTTATACTTTATTTGTTGATCCATATATTTTGTACACATTTGATCGCTATTTTATGATATATTAAGATTCTTTGTACCATATGGTTATTTGTATATGTTGAATGCTTGGGCGTGTGTTATTAGGTGATTGGTGCATTTGTTTATGCCCCACACTATTTAACACCGCCCTTTTTAGATGTTCAGTCATACTTGAGAAAGACCTTGACAGGTCGAAACGTCGTGTTTTATGGCTTGAATAAAGTTTTTTTCTACTGAACTCACCTGGATGGAGCGCTGTTCATCTTTTTTCCTTGAATTGCATTTACGAGTTGGTTCCTTGGACCTGGTACGTGCGCCCCACTGCTGAGAGTGCTGTCGACTGCTTTCTTTTATTCTCATATCTGGGGTAAGAAGTGGGGTCTTCCTGGGTATCTTACCATGCAGTCCCTTTTCATTCAGACGCCGACAGATAGTACGGGTTGACACTGTTGTACCCTCAGACTGCAGGGCAGCTTGAACTTGTTTGGATGTTAGTCAAGGTTCTTTATCCACCATCCACACAATCTTGCGTTGAAATCTCTCGTCAATTTTTCTTTACCTTCCACATCTAGGGAGGTTAGCCACAGTACCATGGGCTTTAAACTTCTTGATGACACTGCGCACGGAAGACACAGGAACATTCAGGTCTTTGGAGATGGACTTGTAGCCTTGAGATTGCTCACGTTTCCTCACAATTTGGTTTCTCAAGTCCTCAGACAATTCTTTGTTGTGAATGTGTTAGAAATGAATTCTGAGCAGAAGCTCCCTCTGGTGGTTACAAACAGTACTGAACCATTCAATGAAGATTGTGAAGATTGGCAATCAGGAGTTACAGACTGGTCTTATATAAGGGAGGTTCCCTCCCATCAGGGTTGCCTGTGATCAATTGTTCTTGTCTCAACTTTGGTTCCTGGTTCCCTTGGAAGCTTGTTGAGTCTTGCCTGCATCTTCTGCTAACAGATAAGATATTTTCTGCTTTTATTTTTGTGCTTGCTTTTTGCATTTTTTCCTGCACTTCTGTGGAGGTCAGCCAGGTCCCCTCCGAGGGCTTGTGCTCCTCTCAGTTTATCTGAGCCACTGTTATTTGTTCATTTGCCTTTTCCAGTTTTTTCAGTGGCTGCGGCTTAGTTTTGTTACACCAGAGAACTAATTTAGGTGGTAGAGGTCGTGTGATCTCAGGTGTTTTTGCAATTAGTAGAGTTGGTATTTTTTTAGGGTTTTTTGGATTGCAGTAAGTGTCCTTCCTATCCTTTTCTTTCTAGGAAGATTGGGTCTCAACGTTTGCTCATACTATTTTCTGTCTGTGTCTCTATTTCCTCTTGTCTAACCGCCATTACATGTTTGGGGGCTTTCTATGTTCTTTGGGATCTGCTCCGGGGCAGATAGCTTTCCTCTTTCTATCTTTAGGTGTAGTTAGCCTCTCAGGCTGTGACGAGGCGTCTAGGACCAACGTAGGTACGCTCCACGGCTGCGTTTAGTTGTGGTGGTTAGTCAGGGTACTGCAATCCAGTAGATTCCAACCTCTCTGGTGTATTGCCATTTTTGCCTGCTCTCCTCAGCTACCAAATCATAACAGTATCACCGGCCAAACTGAAAATTATATGGTACTCACAGAAGGGAAAAATAGTGTGAAAAAAAAAAAAAAGTTGTCAGAGTTGTCAGAGATTTTTTTTTTTTTTCTGTTTGTTGCATTTTTTTTTCCCTCTTTTTCTCTGGGTGCTGAGGATTTTTTTTTCTCTCAATGGAGTTTGCACAGTTGTCTGGCCGTGTGGATCAGCTTGCCACTGAAGTTCGGAGTATTGCTACCTATCTTGCAGGTTTGCCGGTTGTGGAACCTAGGATCCCCATGCCAGATTTGTTTTTAGGGGATCGAGCTAAATTTCTGAATTTCAAAAATAACTGTAAGTTGTTTTTTGCCTTAAAACCTAAGTCCTCAGGGAACACAGCACAGCAGGTTCAAATTGTCATCTCTCTCCTGCGCGGCGATCCTCAGGATTGGGCTTTTTCCCTGACACCTGGGGACCCTGTTTTGAGTAATGTTGATGCATTTTTTCTGGCTCTGGGGTTATTGTACGATGAACTTAATGTCACTGATCAAGCTGAAAAAGCCTTGTTGGCATTAAATCAGGGGCTTGAGGACGCTGAGTTATACTGTCAGAAATTCCGAAAGTGGGCAGTCCTGACCAAATGGAATGATGATGCTTTGGCAGCCCTTTTT
>JARQOD010003318.1:0-66328 GCA_033576555.1 Oophaga sylvatica | reverse complement strand
TTCTGTTATTATTATTATAAAGGTCATTTGTTTATTTAAAACTTTATTTTTATTCTAAATACTTTTGCTGTTAAACAGGTAGAGGATAGGACCAGGACTTGCTGCAGAGAGACAGCCAGGGTAAGGCTAGTTTCACATTTCCGTCGTTGTGCGTTGCGCCTCGTGCGCAAGTGGTAACGGATGCAAATACGCATGCAAACGCACGTTCATGCGCCCCTATGCTAAACATAGGGGTGCATGAAACGCTTGCGCAGATTCGCTGCGCACAAAAACGCTAATGTGAAACCAGCCGTCTAGGCATGTTTACTCTTAAAACGCAGGCGTACGCATGTCCAGATTCATGGGTGTGTCACCCGCGTTTTAGGACGCATAGTGGAGACGGGATTTCTTCAAGTCCCTTCCATTATGCTGTAACATCTGGACGCTGCGGATTAATGCTGCGGCTGTACGCAGCGTTCAATCCGCAGCTATTCTGGATGTATTCCAGAACGTGGAAATGTACCTTAAAACTTCCTAAAAAATAATCTCAGTGGCACATAACACTGGGGAGTTTTTGGAAAAATTCTTTTTTGCATCCAGCACATGATTTGGAGCTTTTTCCGTCCGTCGCTGCTTCCTAGAAGTGACCGGCTCTTTCTTTTTTTCCCTACTGGCATTTTTGAAACCAAAAACAGAAAAAACGCACAAAAGACTTTTTCCGATATGAACGGCAAAGTGGTTTTACAATAGAAATTAATAGGAAGATTCTTTCAAGTGTTTTTGTAGTGATTTTTCAGGAGTTTCTGGGGGCAGAGCGGCTCCACCAGACTCCTCCAGCGCCCCACGTGTCTATGGCTACGTGCACACAGCGCTTTTAATCCGATGCGGACCCTCTGGAGCTGGATGTGGCAGCCCTTTTCTCACCAGCGGCTTTGCCGTGATTTCCCGGTGTCTCGGCCGCCGGCATCTTCTATGACAGAGCGAGGGTGTCTTCCCAATGAAGCCCACCCCAAAAATGAACAAATTACTTTTAGCCACCCCAGGGTTTCCAAACCAAGAAACGACATAAGGTAGAACGTGTGTACGGCGTCGTTCAGACATTGCTCGGCGTTATGTCCAGCGTCTGTGTCCGCCCCAGGGTGTATTGTGAGGTTGCTGCTCTGGATGTGCAGTTTATGGACTCGGACCAGCAGGACATTTATCCCACGTTACTTTGTATCCATAGATTAAATATCGGGAGGACGGAGAACGATTCAAGTCCATTTTCCACTGGGACATGAAAGGTATCGAGCACGATCAGAACTACAAATCCCAGCATGCCATGAAGCAGGTACCTCAGCACTTTGTGCACACATTGGGGTCGGGGGGATCGGGTGCCGCTTCTGATGTCCAATGATTTTTTTTTTTTTTCCCCCAGAATGTATGTGAGGAGGGTGAATCGTGGCTGTCTAACGTGGACCCGGACATGGTGCGCATCGAGCAGGCGCAGGAGACCATAAATAATGTGAGACCCTCAGGAAGCAAAGTGGTGGGGGATCTGGGTGTAAGGTTGTCTGGAGACAGACGCCCGATGGCCCCATCTATAGTTTACACCCAGACTGACCTAGGAATGTCCGCATGAAGCCCAAAACTGCGGGGAACGAGCCGTTCAATCAGCTCCTATTCAATGCCATAGTGTCATCACCTGAGCGGGGGCCGCCAGTGACAGCCCCATGTGGCGGGTTTCATCAGGGACTTTCCATGTGATACTCGCTCCATATGACGATGTTTCCCTCCAGGTGCAATATACAGAGGAGTACGAGGAGCAGATCAGGAAAGGAAGCTTCCCGGCCATGATCACCCCAGCCTACCAGACAGCACGGAAAGCGGCTCAGCTGGCCAGCAACGTAAGTGCCCCATCATACACCGCAGCGTAAGCACCCCGATCCTGTACACAGCAACGTAAGTGCCCCTGATCCTGTACACAGCAACGTAAGTGCCCCATCATACGCCGCAGCGTAAGCACCCCGATCCTGTACACAGCAACGTAAGTGCCCCCCGATCCTGTACACAGCAACGTAAGTGCCCCCGATCCTGTACACACCAACGTAAGTGCCCCATCATACACCGCAGCGTAAGCACCCCCGATCCTGTACACAGCAACGTAAGTGCCCCCGATCCTGTACACAGCAACGTAAGTGCCCATCATTACGCCGCAGCGTAAGCACCCCGATCCTGTACACAGCAACGTAAGTGCCCCCCGATCCTGTACACAGCAACGTAAGTGCCCCCGATCCTGTACACAGCAAAGTAAGTGCCCCGTCATACACCACAGTGTAAGTACCCCCGATCCTGTACACAGCAACGTAAGTGCCCCCCGATCCTGTACACAGCAACGTAAGTACCCCGATCCTGTACACAGCAACGTAAGTGCCCCAATCCTGTACACAGCAACGTAAGTGCCCCAATCCTGTACACAGCAACGTAAGTGCCCCCGATCCTGTACACAGCAACGTAAGTGCCCCGATCCTGTACACAGCAAAGTAAGTGCCCCGTCATACACCACAGTGTAAGTACCCCCGATCCTGTACACAGCAACGTAAGTGCCCCCGATCCTGTACACAGCAACGTAAGTGCCCCCCGATCCTGTACACAGCAAAGTAAGTGCCCCGTCATACACCACAGTGTAAGTACCCCGATCCTGTACACAGCAACGTAAGTGCCCCGATCCTGTACACAGCAATGTAAGTGCCCCGTCATACACCACAGTGTAAGTACCCCCGATCCTGTACACAGCAACGTAAGTGCCCCTCGATCCTGTACACAGCAACGTAAGTACCCCCGATCCTGTACACAGCAACGTAAGTGCCCCCCGATCCTGTACACAGCAACGTAAGTACCCCCGATCCTGTACACAGCAACGTAAGTACCCCCGATCCTGTAAACAGCAACGTAAGTGCCCCCCGATCCTGTACACAGCAACGTAAGTGCCCCCAATCCTGTACACAGCAACATAAGTGCCCCATCATACACCGCAGCGTAAGTGCCCCCGATCCTGTACACAGCAACGTAAGTGCCCCCGATCCTGTACACAGCAACGTAAGTGCCCCGTCATACACCACAGTGTAAGTACCCCCGATCCTGTACACAGCAACGTAAGTGCCCCGATCCTGTACACAGCAATGTAAGTGCCCCGATCCTGTACACAGCAACGTAAGTGCCCCCCGATCCTGTACACAGCAATGTAAGTGCCCCGATCCTGTACACAGCAACGTAAGTGCCCCCCGATCCTGTACACAGCAACGTAAGTACCCCCGATCCTGTAAACAGCAACGTAAGTGCCCCCCGATCCTGTACACAGCAACGTAAGTGCCCCCAATCTTGTACACAGCAACATAAGTGCCCCATCATACACCGCAGCGTAAGTGCCCCCGATCCTGTACACAGCAACGTAAGTGCCCCCGATCCTGTACACAGCAACGTAAGTGCCCGTCATACACCACAGTGTAAGTACCCCCGATCCTGTACACAGCAACGTAAGTGCCCCGATCCTGTACACAGCAAAGTAAGTGCCCCATCATACACCACAGTGTAAGTACCCCCGATCCTGTACACAGCAACGTAAGTGCCCCTCGATCCTGTACACAGCAACGTAAGTGCCCCCAATCCTGTACGCAGCAACATAAGTGCCCCATCATACACCGCAGCGTAAGCGCCCCCGATCCTGTACACAGCAACGTAAGTGCCCCGATCCTGTACACAGCAACGTAAGTGCCCCCGATCCTGTACACAGCAACGTAAGTGCCCCCCGATCCTGTACACAGCAACGTAAGTGTCCCCGATCCTGTACACAGCAATGTAAGTGCCCCCCAATCCTGTACACAGCAACGTAAGTGCCCCCCGATCCTGTACACAGCAATGTAAGTGCCCCGATCCTGTACACAGCAATGTAAGTGCCCCGATCCTGTACACAGCAACGTAAGTGCCCCGATCCTGTACACAGCAACGTAAGTGCCCCCGATCCTGTACACAGCAACGTAAGTGCCCCCGATCCTGCACACAGTATGTAAGTGCCCCCGATCCTGTACACAGCAATGTAAGTGCCCCGATCCTGTACACAGCAATGTAAGTGCCCCGATCCTGTACACAGCAACGTAAGTGCCCCCGATCCTGCACACAGTATGTAAGTGCCCCCGATCCTGTACACAGCAATGTAAGTGCCCCGATCCTGTACACAGCAACGTAAGTGCCCCCCAATCCTGTACACAGCAATGTAAGTGCCCCCGATCCTGCACACAGTATGTAAGTGCCCCCGATCCTGTACACAGCAATGTAAGTGCCCCGATCCTGTACACAGCAATGTAAGTGCCCCGATCCTGTACACAGCAATGTAAGTGCCCCGATCCTGTACACAGCAACGTAAGTGCCCCCCGATCCTGTACACAGCAATGTAAGTGCCCCGATCCTGTACACAGCAACGTAAGTGCCCCCAATCCTGTACACAGCAATGTAAGTGCCCCCGATCCTGCACACAGTATGTAAGTGCCCCGATCCTGTACACAGCAATGTAAGTGCCCCGATCCTGTACACAGCAATGTAAGTGCCCCGATCCTGTACACAGCAATGTAAGTGCCCCGATCCTGTACACAGCAACGTAAGTGCCCCCCGATCCTGTACACAGCAATGTAAGTGCCCCGATCCTGTACACAGCAACGTAAGTGCCCCCGATCCTGTACACAGCAATGTAAGTGCCCCCGATCCTGTACACAACAACGTAAGTGCCCCCCCGATCCTGTACACAGCAACGTAAGTGCCCCCCGATCCTGTACACAGCAACGTAAGTGCCACCAATCCTGTACACAGTATGTAAAGTGCCCCGATCCTGTACACAGCAACGTAAGTGCCCCCGATCCTGTACACAGCAACGTAAGTGCCCCCGATCCTGCACACAGTATGTAAGTGCCCCCGATCCTGTACACAGCAATGTAAGTGCCCCGATCCTGTACACAGCAACGTAAGTGCCCCCGATCCTGCACACAGTATGTAAGTGCCCCCGATCCTGTACACAGCAATGTAAGTGCCCCGATCCTGTACACAGCAATGTAAGTGCCCCCGATCCTGTACACAGCAACGTAAGTGCCACCAATCCTGTACACAGTATGTAAGTGCCCCCGATCCTGTACACAGCAACGTAAGTGCCCCCGATCCTGTACACAGCAACGTAAATGCCCCCGATCCTGTACACAGCAACGTAAGTGCCCCCGAAACTGTACACAGCAACGTAAGTGCCCCCGATCCTGTACACAGCAACGTAAGTGCCCCCGATCCTGTACACACAGTGTTTCTGTATTATCTATCACAGGTGGAGTACAAGCGTGGGCACGATGAGCGGGTTTCGCAGTACACCAGTGTCGTGGACACAAAGGATATTTTACATGCCAAGTCTGGAGCACAGCACCACAGTGATGTGAGTGCCACTACTCCCCCTGCACCACAGCGGTGTCATCAGACCCTGACACTTTTCTTTTCTCTCCTAGATAAAATACACAGAAGAATATGAAGAGCAGAGGGGGAAGGGCAGCTACCCAGCACTGATCACCCCAGGCTACCAGAGTGCCAAGAAGGCTAATGATCTGGCCAGTGATGTAAGCATTGGACCAATTACTTCTTATGAAACTAAAATACCAGTTATGGCCACAAGATGCCGATGTAGATCCTTACTACAAACTGTATATATTCATATAACAGTGGCTGTATAAACCTGTATATAGTGAGTTCATCCCAGAGGGGACTTAAAAATCTGTATGTAGTGCGCTCCCCCTAGTGGTGACTGTATAGATCTGTATGTAGTGCGCTCCCTCTAGTGGTGACTGTATAAATCTGTATGTAGTGCGCTCCCCCTAGTGGTGACTGTATAGATCTGTATGTAGTGCGCTCCCTCTAGTGGTGACTGTATAAATCTGTATGTAGTGCGCTCCCCCTAGTGGTGACTGTATAGATCTGTATGTAATGCGCTCCCTCTAGTGGTGACTGTATAAATCTGTATGTAGTGCGCTCCCCCTAGTGGTGACTGTATATATCTGTATGTAGTGCGCTCCCTCTAGTGGTGACTGTATAAATCTGTATGTAGTGCGCTCCCCCTAGTGGTGACTGTATAGATCTGTATGTAGTGCGCTCCCTCTAGTGGTGACTGTATAGATCTGTATGGAGTGAACTCTTTTATTATAAAAATACAAAACTTACAATTAATAAAGAACAAAAATCCAAACCCCAACAAAACAACCGTCTGAGTCCAACATTCCCCCCCCAGACCAAGTCCAGCATAACTGCCCCCATTCAAAGCAACCCCCCCCCCCAAAACAAACTCTGTCTTCTTCCTCAGAGAAGCTTCCTCCTCCATCTTTCTCTCTGATGCTGCACCAGGGATTCCCGGCCGGTCTCCCATTCCTGGACTTGCCCAGCCTCAAGCTGCTTAGCGGCTGCGATCTGAGAAAGGCGACTTCAGCCTAGAATTGCAGCCGACTTCATCTCACTTTTTGTTTCCTCCAGATCTCCTCCTCCCCAGGTTACGTCACCCAAGGAGAGAAGAAACATTTTATTATTACACACATACACACTTCACACCAAACCTGACAAAGAAAACTCTGCTCCATCGCCCAAAAAGAAACACAAAAGCCACCTGGCTTAAAACACATCTATCTAAAACACACAATTTTTTTTCCTTATATATATATATATTTTTTTTTTTTTTTAGTTACACAGCAAATACAACGATAACAAACCTACCACCAACCCCCTCCCACCACCATAAAACCCCCCACACAATACAAAAATAAGCTTCACTGAGGAACTCATGACCTCCAGGAACATCTTACAATACAGTACGATACAATACAATACAACCTAACTCTCTATATTACAACACTTCCCCAGAGCCAGGATTGGGGCCTGTAAGCCCTATATCAGTAATTCACTTCGGCAAAACAAAAATCTGATAGTGAGAAGCCCCGAGCCCACCACCAGGAACCCGGAGATGACAGGCGTCTATCCTAACAAGCCTTACTCTACCAGCCGTCCCTACCTGCCTAAACATCTGTCCCTATTTATCTACCTACCTTTCCCTGTCTCTCCCTGCCTGACCCTACTGCCCTACCTAACTCACCGCGTGCCTACCTAACTGTCCCTCGGCTGTCCCTGTCCTGTCCCTAACTATCTACCTGTCCATACTGAAGCTATCTACCTGTCCCTACCACTTACCTGCTTATCTAGGCCCTAGGGTACATTAAATGAGAACCCTCTCCAGAGAAGAGAGGCCCTCGCTGCACCCAGCCTGTCATACTCCAGAGAGCGCACCTTCACCAGGCCACCCAGAATGTTCCTAACAACCTCGTCCCGGGGGAGGATTTTATGCTGAGTTGACACTAAGCACCGTGCATTCCACGTGTAAATCTTGACGACTAAACTGACTAGAAATAAAGTGCCCCGATCTCGGCCACCCAGGGATCCGAATGCCCCATACGCCCACTCGGCATAGGAAAGGTGTGCCAGCCGAGGCCAGCCTATGGAAGCACCCACCCTGTTGTAAACCCCTGCATTAAAAGGACACTGAAGGAGGAAGTGCTCCATGCTTTCCAGCGTGTCGCAACACTCCTCACGGGGACAACCCCGATCTTAGGAGTTCCTACACTTCAGGTTGTCCCTTACATACAGTTTCCCGTGGAAAGCAGCGCCAAGCCAAGTCCCAAAACTTCAAGGGGACCCGTGGAGAATTCAATAACCTCAGCCCGCCCTCCAGATCCCGACTTGGGCAATCTTTGAGCACCAGAGGCTTCTGGAAATGGGTCTACAGGACCCTCCTGTCAAGGAATTTCCTCGACATGGTCCTGATCTCCCACATTCCCAGACCCCACCGGCGGATCACCTTCAGAACCGGGGTAGCGTAAGCCGGAGATGCCCATGCGGTGTGCGCAGGTCCTTCACTTGCCCTCCTGTCTCCCATTCCTGGAAGAAGGGCCGAAGCCATCCCCTGCAGGAGAATACCCACGGAGGAGCCCTCTCTGACCAGAGGTTGGCGATGTTAGTCTTGACAAAAGTGTTTACTAGAAACACCACTGGGTTGACCATACCCAACCCTCCTAGTCTCCTTGTGCGATATGTGACCTCTCGCTTGACTAGGTTCAGCCTATTTCCCCATAACATTTGGAAAAACAGGCTGTAGACCCGTGTCCAGAGCGGCTCTGGCAACATGCAGACACTGCCCAGGTATATTAACAAGGGTAGCAAAAAACCCTTAACCAGGCTAACCCTTTCCCTCAGGGTCAAAGACCAACCCTTCCATTGGTCCACCTGCTGGGCGGTGTTCTTGAGTCTGCCCTCCCAATTTTGCTGGGGGTAGTCCCCCGGGCCAAATTCGATGCCTAGGATTTTTGCTGATGCCTGAAGCTCTGGAAGAGCGTCCAGGAGACCAAAACTAGGGTCTCCCCTCCCAGCCAGAGACTCTCACACTTTTCCTGATTAATTCTGGACCCAGAAGCCTCCGAGTAGCGACCAACCTCAGACATGACCCACTCCGCCTCCTCACCCAAGGATACGAAAAGGGAGACGTCATCGGCATACGCTACCACCCTCAGAGTGGCTTCTGGGGCCGCCTGGTCCATCCTGACTCCCGCCAACGGCCCGCGCTCAATCCTCCTTAAAAGGGGATCTATCGCGAACACGTATAACAGTGGGCTCAACGGACAGCCCTAGCGGACCCCAGACCCAACCTCAAAAGGGCAGCCAGACCAACCATTCACGAGCGGGAAAGTTTCTTCCCCCCTCATACTGGATCTTTAGCCAATTTACAAACCCCCCAGGCAGACCGTACCTCAGAAGGATGGACCAGAGGTACTCGTGGTTAACCCGATCAAAAGCCTTCGCCTGATCTAAAGACAGCAAATACCCCTTCCAGTGACCCGCCCTACCCTGCTCCACTGCCTCTCGGACACCAAGTACTGCACTAAAAGTGCTGCGGCCTGGAACAGAGCAGTACTGGGCCCCCGAAAGGAGCCAAGGTGCAAACTTCACCAGCCGTTTGAACAGCACCTTTGCCAGAACCTTCCGGTCCGTATTGAGAAGCGCTATGGGACGCCAATTCTCAATACGGGACGAGTCCTTACCCTTTGACAGGATAATCAGGGCTGACAGCCTCATTGACTGGGAAAGAGCGCCCGAGGAAAGACACTCGTTAAACACCTCAGTCAAGAGGGGGACCAAGGAGTCCCTAAAGGTCTTATAAAACTCGGATGTTAATGTGTCGACCCGCCACCACAATTGTGGGTTACCAGGGCAATGGGGTACTCAGAGCCGAGCCCGTAGAAGTCTATGGGGATTTTGTCACAGGTAGCTGTGGCTCGGTCTGTGGCCCTGGCGGTCTGGCGTATGTTGTTGTTGGGAATATTTACAGGGGATAACTATATACAGTTCGTGACGCCACCTGTAGTATTCTGGTAATTAGTACCAGCGCTGCTGTAGATCTCTGAGGGGATGGTGATGCAGCTAGATGTCGGGTCCCCTACAGGTGGGACTCTTCCCTCAGGTCGGTAGTTAGGTAGGGATTGTGCAGGCATGCAGTAATAACTCAGTCTCACACAGTCAAAGTCTTTCCATACCTTTACTTGCAGAATGGTAAAGCAGGTCCCAGGGAGGCTGATGGGGTTGATGGAGGATGAGCTTTGAGGCAAACGGTTAAGCAAGTTAGGGGCCTCCTTTAACTCCAATGAAGCTGAGTACGACCAGCCTGAAGCATAGTCCTCTCTATGATTCCAGCTTATCTTTAGCTGTTCTGCCCGATCAGTGTTGTGGTTGGAGCCTTTTTGGTGAGAAAGATGATTTCCTATTTTGTCGTGCACTGACTCACGGTCCTCACTTCCTCTGACCCCAGTTACGTACTGACTGTATGGGCTTATCCGCCGCGACCTAGGGTCCGGTAGATTTCTGGCTATCTTATCACCTTGCTTGAAACAAAGATGATTCTTCGGTCCCCAGTAACCGGTAGATTCGTGCAGGTATTCTTCACCTATAGCACTTCCTTGCTTTCTTCCACTTTTGCCCTTCGACTTGCTCAGTTCTCAGGAGATATTTCAGCCTGTTTCCAGTGGGGCACAGCTTTGACTAGGCTCGGGTACGTTAAAGTACCTATACTAGACTCCACGATTTGAAGCTGAAGATAGAGCAGAGTCACTAAGACGTCTTGTCTCTCCTAAGTCTGGACACACTCTCCTACTGACTTCTCACTCTGAAGTCCGGACACTGACTAACTAAATCTCTCCCTTCCACACCCCTACTGGGCGTGTTTGAAGGTACATGATGACATGAAGAACACTTAACCTTTACCTCTCCACTCATCCTCCTGGTATTGTGTACCAGGGCTACACATTCCCCCATGGTAAACGACAGCACTCCCGGGCTGTGGAATACAAAAGACATTTTGTTTATGCATAACAACAAACATTGGAACAATAACATCTTCCCATCCGGGAGGTAAGAATACTTCGAACGTTACAAACTTTAATACAAATAGTATCAAATAGCATTTTCAATAAATAGATATACAAGATACTTGTGAAGGACCCGCACCAAACCTTCAACGTAGGTCCTGGGTGGGCTGCAGGACATCCAAATGCAGACCTCACTCAGTGCCACACCACACGGGTTTTTGGTTCAGAGGTGAGTCAAGGTTTCATGTGAAACCATTAAGAAGGCACTTTAGTGCAACTATTTACAGGATACAGTTTTTTGGGCTGGCTCAGTCCTCAGCCTCTGAGTCCATTGTAAACGAAGCTTAATAGGGAAAAAAACACATTTATATATATAGACTTTTCACAATATATTTACATCAGTTCGTCATAACTATTGCTGATATCTAATGGGTAATTTCCCTTTTGTGATTCTCTCTGATCTACGTGGTGTAGTTTCAGGTAAATCAATTTGCGATCTGTCTGCACTATGAAACGGTAAACCATAGAACTGCCTTAATCTTACCATGGATCTGGCAAGCGTACTGATGGCTGGGCGGTGTGAGTCAGCTTCACCAGGGGATCCCATAGTATGGGGCGCTGCTTCAGATGGTCCATCTTGAGGTTCTACAGGTTGAGGTGTTGCTGGAATGGGTAACTCCTGAGCGGGTTCAACTGGCACTACAGGCACAACTGGAGGTAAAACGTCCTCTTGTGGCTTATAAAACTGCAACACTGGAATTATCACAGCATCTCCCAGTCGGGGCCAATCCGCAGGAAAATCTCCCAGATCTGTGTGTATAACCTCTTCCTTTTTCTCTCTTTGATTGAAGACAGGGTTCTTGTCGCAACGTTTCAAGGGTTCCGGACATAGTTTCAAATGGTCTCTAGACACAGTGGTTATTGTTTTTCCTCCGTCTTTACTGACGACACAAACTTTTCCGTTGTCGTACTTAGAATCTTGTATGACGTAGGGTTCTTGCTCCCACTGATTATCCAGTTTATGCATTTTCCTCTTTCTTTTTAATACTACCTCTCCAGGCATCAAAGGCTTGGCAGGAGCATTTCGGTTGTAGACATTTTCCTGTTTCTCCCGTGCCTTATTAAGACTTTCCTCTACACAGATTTGTACTCTTCTGTATTGCTCTTGCCGATTGACATCCCAGTTTTCAATGGCGTCGTCTGCCTCCGGTTCTACCACTCCAAGTTCTAGATCCATTGGTAGTTTTCCAGGCCTTGCTCTCATCAGATAGGCTGGAGTGCAGTTAGTTGAGCTTACAGGTATATGGTTGTACAAATCAACCAAATCAGGTAGTAAATCCGGCCATCGATTCCTGTCTTCCAACGGTATGGATCTCAACAAGTCAAGGACAATATGGTTCATCTTTTCACAAAGACCGTTGGTTTGAGGGTGATATGGTGTTGTTCTTATTTTCTTGCACCCGTACATATGACAGAATTCCTTGAATAAATCAGCTTCGAAAGCAGGTCCCTGATCGGTTAAGACTTGCTCGGGATACCCATGCGGTCTGCAGAAGCTTGCTTGAAAGGTCTTCGCGGCCGTCACTGCGGTCTGGTCTTTCACTGGAACGACTACCAGAAATCTGGAGTAATGGTCCACCATGGTCAAGGCGTATGAGTATCCAGATCTACTCGGCGACAGTTTGACGTGGTCCAGGGCCACAATCTCCAGGGGACGAGTCGTCCGGATAGGTTGCAGGGGGGCCTTTTGACTACCGTAGTCCTTTCTTCTGAGACCACAGGGTCCACAGTTCCGACACCACCTCTCGACGGAGCTGCGCATCCCTACCCAGTAGAACCGGCATCTCAACAGGGTCTCCAGCTTCCTCCAGCCAAAGTGTCCTGCTTGATCGTGGTACGCTTCCAACACCATTGGGACGTCTGTCTTTGGGACCACTATTTGCCAGACCATTTCATGGGTTCTGGGGTTGACGTATCTTCTGCACAACTTCTCACGGTACAGGAACAACCTGCTTCTCTCGTTCCACAGGAGCTTGGCGGGCATAGGTGCATCCTTTTCCAAGGAGGAGCCTTCTTGCTTTAACAACTCCTTGATGTGGCTGACCACTGGATCACTGTCCTGAGTCTCTTTCCAGCTGTGATGGGGTAAAGGATTTAATGTTGCACCATTTTGCTTTCTGTGGACTTGATGCTCGTGGACTACCCCATTTCGATGGAACGCGGGTAGCTCAATTTCTTCCAGGTCGTCCGATTCTTCTTCCGTGTCAGAGTCATGCGGCATTCGGGACAACGCATCAGCATTAGCATTCTTTCGACCTGCCCGGTACTTGATAGTAAACTGGTAATTGGACAACCGAGCCATCCATCGCTGCTCCATGGCGCCCAGCTTGGCGGTTTCCAGGTGCGTTAACGGGTTGTTGTCTGTGTACGCAGTGAACTTATTGGAGGCCAGATAGTGCTTAAATCTTTCAGTAATGGCCCAGACCAGCGCCAGAAACTCTAGCTTGAAGCTGCTATAATTTTCCGGATTCCTTTCAGTTGGCCTGAGTTTTCTGCTAGCATATGCGATGACTTTTTCTTGTCCATTCTGCTTCTGACTGAGAACGGCTCCCAACCCTTCATTACTGGCGTCGGTGTACAACAGGAACGGTTGGCTGTAATCAGGATAGGTTAAGATCTCATCACCTGTAAGGATCTCTTTCATCTTTTGGAATGCTTCAGCCTGTTCTTTACCCCAATTAAAGGGAGGGTTTCTGCTCTTTAAAGATTGTCCTACCAGGAGGTCCTGTAAAGGAGCTGCCTTCTTCGTGTAATCTTTCACGAATCTCCTGTAGTAACCCGTTAGTCCCAGGAACTGTCGCACTTCCTTAAGGTTCTTCGGCTCCGGCCACTTCTGGATGGCAGTGACTTTCTCTGGGTCCGGCGCTACTCCTTCTGAACTGACGATGTGCCCCAAGTATTGTACCTTCTGTTTGAGTAGATGGCATTTTGAGGGTTTTAATTTCATCCCGTACCTGGACAGGGACTCGAATACTTCTGCCAGGTGCTTCAGATGGTCCTCATATGTCTTGGAATACACGATGACGTCGTCTAGGTATAGCAGCACGGTTTCAAAATTGAGATGTCCCAGACAGTTTTCCATCACTCTCTGAAATGTTCCTGGGGCACTACTGAGCCCAAACGGCATTCTGTCGAACTCACAGAGCCCCATTGGGGTGGTGAAAGCCGTTTTCTCACGATCCTCCTCAGCCACAGCCACTTGCCAGTAACCACTAGTCAGATCAAGGGTAGAAAAGTAGTTAGCCGTTTTCAGAGCAGCTAATGATTCCTCTATACGTGGTAACGGGTATGCATCCTTGTGTGTTATGCGGTTCACCTGCCTGTAATCCACACACATTCTCATACTACCATCTTTCTTTTTAACCAGAACTAGAGGGGCTGCCCAGGGGCTACAACTATCCCTTATCACCCCAGCTTTCTTCATATCATTCAACATTTCTTTAGCTTTCTGATAATGAGCTGGAGGTATGGGCCTATACCGCTCTTTGATGGGAGGATGATTGCCAGTAGGGATATGATGTTGTACTCCCTTAATTGTCCCAAAATCAAGTGGATTTTTGCTAAACACTTGGGCGTACTCTTGCACCACCCGTAATACCCCTTGCTTCTGGTGAGCGGGAGTGGTGTCCGTCCCAACATGGAGCTGCTGACACCATTCCGCCACCTGAGTTGCTGGGTCATTGTCCTCCTCTATTTGACAGGAGTCTAAGGACTCAGCCGGGAGAATAGAATTATTGTCGACAGCATGTAGTTTAGCAATGGTTGCATAACGGGTAAATTTACCTCATCATCTCCCCAATTGAGAAGTCGTACCGGTACTCTTCCATTCACCACTTCTACTACTCCTCTAGCAGTCATAAGTGTAGGTCTATGTTCTGAATGGTGGGGTTCTACTACAGCTTGGTAATTCTGTCCTCTCAGACCTATGGCTGCCCTGCACCAAATGATCATTTCACTCATTGGGGGTATCACAATAGGAACTGAGTCAGTGACCCGTACATTACCAATTTCACCGTCGGTAAGCTTCGCTTGTTGCTGACACACCAGGGCCCGGATCTCTCTTTGGATGACTCCTCTCTGCCTTGGTCGGGCAATCTCAGCGAGCTGTTGGAGCAAGAACACTACTTCTTCCAAACAATTACCAATAACATTAGTACCCAATATTATATTTAGACCATTCTCCTCATTTACAGTCTTCACTACCAGAAGTCCCTGGTCTTTCAACTCCTCTCTTCCCACCTTTACATCTACACATTTTGTTCCAAGTACTTCTACAGGAAGACCATTAGAAGCATACACGGTAAAGTCAAGGCTCGGGGGTTTAAGATCGTCCATTGACCAGTACTTGGTATATAGGGCATCAGGTATGAGGGTGACTTGAGACCCAGTGTCTAGCAATGCTGGAACAGCAATACCATCTAGAATAATAGACAGGTAGGGTCGCCCGCCCACATACCTGCGGTTCCAGTCTAGGGGGCCTGACGGGTATTCTCCTGGGTGTTGGCCCTTGGACCCAGGTTCTGCCCGTTTAAAGGACACTGTGGAGACAAATGACCTTTTCGGTTGCAGCGAAAACAGACGGTCTCTCGACGAGAAGGGTGTTGATCAGAGGTTGCTCCTGGGGTGGCGTTGTCCTCCTCCGGGGGGGCGACGTCTTCTTTCTTCTCCGGTGCATCCACGGGACGTCTTCTGGGCAGTCCGCTAGCAAGATTTTTCCTTCCTCTTCTTTCCGCAGTTGCAGGGCACTCATAACAGCAGCCAGATTTTTAGTCAGCTGGCGCACCTCTGAGCGCAGACAGTCCAATTCACTAGGAGATGTCACCTGCGCTTTGGCTTCAGCCACTAGCGGGGAACAGGGGGTTACTGCCGGTTCCGGAGTGACTTCACCCTGATGATGTTGGGTGGCCACCTCAGGTTTGCCCAGGGGCCGCAGCCCTTTTATTGCCATGTCCTTTAGGGCATCAAAGGTAGCATCCGGATGATCTAAGGACCACCAATTTACAGTTCTGCGTTCCTCTGGGGATCTCAATCCCTGTATAAACTGTTCTTTCAACATTTTATTCTCATGGAGAGCATTTAAATTGTTAACTTGCTTGAGTGCTTTCAGGGCTCCTTGCAATCGGCAAGCATAGTCCCGGATGCTGTCACCTGGCTGTTGTGAACAGTGATAGAAGGCCATCCGGAGATCCGTTTCTGTGCGGTCTTCAAATATGGCATTTAGTTTAAGGAAAATCGCAGGTACCGACTCCAGATCAACGGTATCCCAAGTCTCCACTTCCCTCTCAGCAGCGCCAGTTAACTGCCCTATTAACACAGCAGCTTTTTGTTTCTCAGGCATGGAGTACATTTCCAATAGGCTGCTTAACTTCCGCTTGAAGCCTGATAATGTGCCTGGCTCACCGCTGTACTGGGGAAGCCATTTCGCCCCAGGCATATATGGAAGCGTTAGTGGCATGATCGGGACTACCGGACTAGGTGCTGGGCCTGCGCCTCCATCTGGCGCTACAATACCAGACGGTGCGGGATTAAGCCCTCCGGCCGGGGCCGCACTGTCAGCCTGTTGTTGTGACATCTTAGCGCCCCCTTGGTTAAACGGAGCCTACCGGTTTCAGACGCTGCTTCTTCACAGGCACCGCAGTGGGAACAGGACCTTCGTCGCAGGCGCTCTGATGTCAGAGCGTTCACTTCCTGTCGCAGGACCTGCCGATGAGTCAGAGCCGGGGGCGGAGCCAGGCAACAGCGCGCTTTTACAGGTACGCCCACCTTCTTCTCCAGCGCCTGAGGGCGCGAATATGGCGGCAAAATGGCGGATTTTAGCGCCAAACAACAGCAACAGTCTTTTTCACTCAAACAGTTACATAGGCACGCAGGGCTCGCAATTCTGCGAGTTTCGCATCCTGTTCGTGACGCCAAGTAGTTGTGTCGACCCGCCACCACAATTGTGGGTTACCAGGGCAATGGGGTACTCAGAGCCGAGCCCGTAGAAGTCTATGGGGATTTTGTCACAGGTAGCTGTGGCTCGGTCTGTGGCCCTGGCGGTCTGGCGTATGTTGTTGTTGGGAATATTTACAGGGGATAACTATATACAGTTCGTGACGCCACCTGTAGTATTCTGGTAATTAGTACCAGCGCTGCTGTAGATCTCTGAGGGGATGGTGATGCAGCTAGATGTCGGGTCCCCTACAGGTGGGACTCTTCCCTCAGGTCGGTAGTTAGGTAGGGATTGTGCAGGCATGCAGTAATAACTCAGTCTCACACAGTCAAAGTCTTTCCATACCTTTACTTGCAGAATGGTAAAGCAGGTCCCAGGGAGGCTGATGGGGTTGATGGAGGATGAGCTTTGAGGCAAACGGTTAAGCAAGTTAGGGGCCTCCTTTAACTCCAATGAAGCTGAGTACGACCAGCCTGAAGCATAGTCCTCTCTATGATTCCAGCTTATCTTTAGCTGTTCTGCCCGATCAGTGTTGTGGTTGGAGCCTTTTTGGTGAGAAAGATGATTTCCTATTTTGTCGTGCACTGACTCACGGTCCTCACTTCCTCTGACCCCAGTTACGTACTGACTGTATGGGCTTATCCGCCGCGACCTAGGGTCCGGTAGATTTCTGGCTATCTTATCACCTTGCTTGAAACAAAGATGATTCTTCGGTCCCCAGTAACCGTAGATTCGTGCAGGTATTCTTCACCTATAGCACTTCCTTGCTTTCTTCCACTTTTGCCCTTCGACTTGCTCAGTTCTCAGGAGATATTTCAGCCTGTTTCCAGTGGGGCACAGCTTTGACTAGGCTCGGGTACGTTAAAGTACCTATACTAGACTCCACGATTTGAAGCTGAAGATAGAGCAGAGTCACTAAGACGTCTTGTCTCTCCTAAGTCTGGACACACTCTCCTACTGACTTCTCACTCTGAAGTCCGGACACTGACTAACTAAATCTCTCCCTTCCACACCCCTACTGGGCGTGTTTGAAGGTACATGATGACATGAAGAACACTTAACCTTTACCTCTCCACTCATCCTCCTGGTATTGTGTACCAGGGCTACACATTAAGTCATCCGGACCTGGCGATTTCTTAGGCCGAAGCCCATCAATGGCCAGTCGCACTTCCTCTTCCCTGATTGCCTCTGTCAAAACGTGAAGCGAGGGGCCTTCCCCGGCTCAGGGATGGCTTCGGCCAGGAAAGCCGACATCACGTTCCGATCCAGATCCCTCTTCCCCAAGAGGTGTGAGTAGTAAGATCTGATCACCTCCAGGATCCCTGATTTGGATCTGTTCAGGGAACCCGTATCGTCGACCAAACCTGTCACCACCTTACAACTCACTGACATCTTACAGTTTCTGTAGGGGTCGGGCGAGCGGTACCCCCCGAAATCCCTCTCAAAAACCAAAGATGTGTGCCTATCGTACTGACACCTCTTGAGTAAAGACTTCACTCTGGAGATCTCCTCACGGTCACCTCCAGCTGAGACGAGATGTTCAAGTTTCCTCCTCAGTTCCTGATACAGGCGGTACCTGCTCAGGCTCCTGTGGCTCAAGAGCTGGTGGAAGAAACTCGCAACCTGTTCCTTGAAGATCTCCCACCACTCTGACTTATCGCTACAGAGATCCAAAAGAGGTACCTGGCTCTGAAGAAAGTCCTCAAAGGATTGTCTTATCTCTGCTTCTTCCAAGAGGGATGAATTCAGCTTCCATAGTCCCTTTCCCATCCGAGGGGTTTCTGAAACATTAAGAGAAAAATAAATCAGACAGTGATCGGAGAACTCCACCTCAACAATGGACACTGCTGAAGAGATGGCTTCCTCCTTCAAAAAAAACCTGTCTATCCTAGACCTACAGCTACCTCTATGAAAGGTGAAACCACAGTGACCTGGGGTGTGCCGGATGTGGACATCCACCAGGCGAGCGTCACTAGCTATACTATTAAGAGTATTACTATCATAAGCCAGCCGGTCAATGGAGCCTCCCCTATCACAAAGCCTTGTGACAGTATTAAAGTCACCTCCAAAGACCACCTGCCGGCTCGTAAAAAGATAGGGCTTAATCTTCAGGAAGAGACATTTACAGTCCCACTTTGACTGTGGACCATAGATGTTAATGAGCCGAAGCTCCTGTCCCCTCATGAAGACGCCTAAGACCAGGCACCTACCCATTTCTACCTCGATAACTCTCCGGCATTCAACCGATGCAGTCTTAAAAAGGACTGCCATCCCGCTACACGGCTCGGCTGCAAGAGACCAGAACGAGGACCCGCACCTCCACTCACTCTCCGCCTTGCGTATGGCCCCCATATCCGTAGGTCTGGTCTCCTGCAAAAACAAAATGTTAGCCTCAAATCGGGTGAGAAAATCAAAGGCCGCAAATCTAGCCGCATCAGACTTTATACTAGTGACATTAATGGTCGCCAGAGTCAACGGGGTGGGTGCCGCCATCATGAGTGATCGAGTTAGATGGCCTTTTTCTTCCCCCCACCCTTTTTCCTAGCCCGCTCATCTCCGGACGATGAAGCCCCCCCTCTTCTTTTCAAAGAGACAGAGGTATCCATCTCCCCCACCTCTTTCTCATCTCCGGACGCAGGGTCAGCCCCACCTCCCGAGGAAGGCACACCCTCTGGATAAGGGACTCCGCCCCCTCCCAAAGACCCTCCAGATGTTACCTCCGGAACCTCACCCCCGACCCCCGTCTCAGCAGGGTCGTCAAGGGCTTGGAACCGGTTGGAGAGGGGGATCAGAGGGGAGTCGGTGGGACCTTCCTTAGGCACCTTGGTCAGGGAAGAAGATTTTCCACCTTTTTTCTTTTTTTTTTTTTACTTTTGGCACTCTTGGTACCCTTGTCACCCATTTCTTTTGGCTGTTCCCCTCCATCCTCATCAAAACTTTCATATTGTGAGGCATCTGAGAGATCAGCCACTTCCTCATTCTCCATCCGACTGATCTCCTCATTCACCGCTTCCTCCCCCGGGGCCTCAGTGACATGGGCCGTCGCCTCGGAGGAGGGGGAAGCCATTACCCCAGTTTCCTGAGGCTCCTCCTGCCCCCTGCCCTCCTGACGCCTTGCCTGCCTCCGCTGGTAAGAGGACCCCTAGCCCTGCCATTCCTCATCGACCCCTCAGCTCCTCCCCTGCCGCCACCGCCAACCCCCGCAGAAGTTGCACCGCCAAGAACTTCCTCGCGGCTCCCCTCCACCCTGCTGGCCATGGCATTAGAGAAGGAACGAGGGCAGCGGCTGAATGGGTGACCTAGATCACCACACAGGTGACATCGAATGACACCACAGGACGCGGCGAGGTGACCCACCTCGCCACACAAGGCACATTTCTGCACCTTGCAGCCCGCGTTGAAGTGGCGAGGATCACCGCACCTGTGGCAGACCTTCGGCTGCCCCTGGTAGAAGACCAGAATACGATCGCTTCCCAGGAAAGCCGAGGAAGGATGTGGGTGACAGTGCCCCCTGAACGCTTCAACTTTACCATGAAGGTCCAGCCTCCTGACCAGATGTCAAAATCATCCCGGTTCTTCTTAGGGACCTCCACAACCTCGCCGTACCGGCTCAACCAGGTCATTATGTCTACGCCAGAAAGGGACTCATTACATGTTAAAACGGTCACTTTCTTTGGCCCACTTTGGCGAGAAATTGCCTCCACAGCAAACCCTCGCCAGCCGGGCTCCTCTTTTACCAGCTCATAATTCGACCAAAAGAGCTCCAAGCCCCCCGGCCGAACAAAGCTGATATCAAAGGTGGAGGTCCCAAAAGGATGTATCAGAGCAAAGATGTCAATAGCCCTGAAGTCCATCTTCATGAGGAGCTTCACCACATTTGTCCTAGATGGACACGCCTCATCGCCCCTCCAGCGAAGACGAACAACATTTCTCCTGGAGACCCCCTGCCCGGCTGTCGGGAGGGACCACACGGTCTCCACCCCCCTTTTCTCTTGGAAGGCAGCTAGACCAAACTTATCTAGCCAGTAGGACAACTCCACCTCTCTTCCCTCTACATTGATCGTCCGCTCCCCTTTTTTGAGGGCCTCCAGGAAGCGGCGGCGAAAAGCATCATTCCCTGGGTCCGGAGATGAGGAAGACCCCCGCAGAACCCCACCGGCAGCAGCCGCATAACTTATGGTGCCTGCAGGTGAGGTGGACGATGGACCAGCCCCTATATTCTCTGAACCCTCAACTTCACAGTCAACCATCTCCACCTCACTTACCTCAGCCTCACCATTTTCACTAGTAGAACTTTTATTTTTTTTTCCTTTCCCACATTGGCACCATTCACACCAACCATACCTCCAGCAGAAACCACCCCTCCAACACCTGACCCTTCACCATTGTCACAGACACTATTCACACCACTTGCACCACTTCCATTATTATTTACATTTCCATTTGTGTTTTTTTCACTGCTTTCTGCTGGGGGGGTTGTTATTTGCAGTGCTACTGCCCCTTTAAGAGAGGTATTGCAGAGTTTAGTTACCACACCCTGCTTTTCAGCAGAGCATGTGCTGCTTGCAGACTGTTGCTCCAGCCTCTCCTGCAGACCATCTCCACACTCCTGTGTGCACTTCACCACCAGGTTTCTCGCAGATACAGGTGACAAACATGCAGATGACCCCAGTGGTGCGATTCGGGCCGGCATTACCGCAGCCATTACAGCTGCACCTGATATGATAATCGGTGCCGGGGCCCCTGACTTTGATCCAGCATCGGATCTGCATGTGGGATACCCCGACACCACAGCACACGCCGCCGATGATGAGGCCCTGGCTGACAGTGCACCGCCAACACTGCGGAGAGCGGTGACCACCGGCAAGGTACCCACAGCCTCCACCCCCCGAGCGTCAGCGGGTGCAGCAGGCGCCAGGCCGTCCCCGGTTTTCACAGAGGATCGGGCCTGGACACCTCCACAGATCTTATTACCGCCCGCCACAGGGCCACACTCCAGACCATGCACACTGTCCGGCTCTGCAGCCGCATGCCCACTCTCGCCCCCTCTGCTACTGCCAGCAGAGACGGCGACCGGCGCCATATGACTTGTACTCTCCCCGCTCCCTCGCACCGGAACCACTGCAGGTCCCGGGCCGGGGTGGGTAGCGGGTTCCACACAGCGGGACTGGGGGGTCCCAGGAAAGGGCACAAACACCAACCTCTCCTCCGATGTTTTCTTCCTTTTTTTCCGTTTCCTTTTACCCCTCCTGGTTGCCTCGTCCCCGCAGACCTCATCCCCAAACTTCAGGTGGGCATAATTTACTGGGGACTCCAGCTGACGGATCTGCTGCAAGACGAGGCAACCCCCAACACTGCTGTTATCACTGCCGCTATCATCCGCATCACCCCCATCATCCTCTGAAATACTATTGTCTGATGGGAGTGGGACCTGCACTGGATCCATCCCGCTGTGTGTGGCCTGGAGATCACTTACCAAGCCCCCAGGTGGGTACGGTGCCTCCTCCATCTCCACATGGTCCACCTCCTCCACCTGGGTCGGACGCCGAGACCCTCTGGCTCTTTTGCAGCAGCCATGTTGTGGAATCGGTCCTCATTGTCCAGTTTTTCCCGGAAAGGCCCGCTGTTATCCAGTATAGCCGCTCTCCGGGCTTCCATGCCCTCAATGCCGATCCTCAGGCTGGATATCCTGGCTGTTAGGGCAGACTTCTCTGTACGGGAGGCCCTGTCTGCAGCTTGCCTCGCCTCCTTCATCTCCTCCCGGAGCCTCCTCAGGGTCTTCCCAGCCTCCTCATACTCGCAGAGGTACACATGGATGTGACGCGCACCACACTGAGGTGGTACCAGGGCTATGGGGTACTCGGAGCCGAGCCCATGGAAGTCTATGGGAGTTGTCACTGGCAGCGGGACTCGGTCCGTGGCCCTGGGCGCTCATACAATGGGGGATATTTACAGGGGATTATTAGTTTAGGTAGTTCGTGACGCCACCTGTGGTGTCTGATCAATTGGACCAGCGCTGCTATAAGGATCTTCACAGGGGATGTTATGGGGCAGCTGGGTGGTAAGTCTCCCACAGGTGAGACGGGTCCCTGAAAGTCTATGGTGGTGATGCAGGGTGCAGATAAGAATTCAGTCACACACAATGCAGTCTCTTTCCATACCTTTACTTGTAGATGTTGCAGGTATGTCCCGGGAAGCTGGTCAGGTTGGAGAATGCACATTCAGGAAAACTGTTGAGCAGGTTAGAGGCCTCCTTTATCCTTTTTCTGTGTGTGAGTACAACTTGCATAAAGTCAAGTGCAACTCTTTTAATAGCAACTACGCCCGGCCAACATTGTGGTGGAGCTTTCTATGTCTCTGATTATCAGATGTTGAGAGAACTAAGTCCTTACTTTTGTCGTGCACTGACTCAAAGTCCCCGTTTTCCCTGACTCCGGTTACGTATCAGCGCTTAGGGCTACCTTCTGCGACTTGTAGTCCAGAAAGGCCTCCGGTTTTCTTATTACTAGGCGTGAAGCACTAGCAACGCTTCGGACCCGGTTAACTGAGTGAGGGTGATTTGTCCCTTTTGTCACTCTTGCTTCTCCACTCGCCCTTCGCCCTGCTCTCGCCCTTAACATAAGCACGTGTAGCAATGGTATAAAGGTCAGCTTTCCTTCAGTGCTCACTGACCTGTTCTCAGTTGACTCGATGCTATAACTGCTGTGATTCCTTTCCTTCTTTGACCTCACTTCGAGTGGCTATCAGGAACTTCTGTCAACTGATTTCAATGCACGCTCTGAGAGTCACTTTCCACTTTCTTAGGAACACAGGCAGCTTTTTCTGAGTAGCAGGTTAAGGTGTAGCTCTGACTAGGCTAAGATGATTCACTTCACCCGTACTAGCCTCCACTTCCGTATCAGATGAGCTACACAAGCTCTGTGTGGATTCAGTCTTCTCTCCTCTCCCTCCGTCTGTCTCTGACTGAAACAGAAACTAAACTGAACTTCTCCGTCCAAAGACAGGAACTTGAATGACTCACTATTGCTACCTCACACTACTAGTCTAAAATGCCTCTAGTGGCAATGCTGAGAAGTGTGCGTGAATGAATATCAGGCTTTACAGTTACCTTCCTGTGCATTTTCCAGGAGACATGTGTGCCTTGCGCAGCTGGGCCACACAGATGCGGGAGCCATAGCTGGTAACCGGCTCCCCTGCGGCCCTAGTGCCCCAGTCCTTCTGCACCGCCGCCGCTGCACCTCTGCGAGTACTCCGCTCACCTCCGGGAGGAGACACCGCAGTGGCCCTCGCCTCAGCCTTAGGGGCTTTGCAGCCCTCCTGGGTCTTCCTGGGCTCCTCCATGTTTCGGGCCTTGCTGGATCTGGTGACCCTCTTTGCCGGTAGCAATGAGCTCCCACCCCCCGCCGGCTTAGACCGAGGGGTGGGAGATGGGGACTTAGCCCCACAGTTCATCCACTACACCCCTCTCTTTCCTGGGTCAGAGAGGGGGGATTCCTGGGTGTAAGAAAAAAAAACTGGAGACTCTCCTGGAACAAACACAATCACACACCTTCCTCCACAGACTACAGGCCTCTAGTGATGGCTGTATGACTCTGTATACAGGGAGCTCCCCCTAGTGGTGGCTGTGTAAATCTGTATGTAGTGAGCTCCCTCTAGTGGTGACTGTGTAAATCTGTATGTAGTGAGCTCCCTCTAGTGGTGGCTGTATAAATCTGTATGTGGTGAGCTCCCTCTAGTGGTGACTGTATAAATCTGTATGTAGTGAGCTCCCTCTACTAGTGACTGTATAAATCTGTATGTAGTGAGCTCCCTCTAGTGGTGGCTGTGTAAATCTGTATGTAGTGAGCTCCCTCTAGTGGTGACTGTGTAAATCTGTATGTAGTGAGCTCCCTCTAGTGGTGGCTGTATAAATCTGTATGTGGTGAGCTCCCTCTAGTGGTGACTGTATAAATCTGTATGTAGTGAGCTCCCTCTAGTGGTGACTGTATAAATCTGTATGTAGTGAGCTCCCTCTAGTGGTGACTGTATAAATCTGTATGTAGTGAGCTCCCTCTACTAGTGACTGTATAAATCTGTATGTGGTGAGCTCTCTCTAGTGGTGACTGTATAAATCTGTATGTAGTGAGCTCCCTCTACTAGTGACTGTATAAATCTGTATGTAGTGAGCTCCCTCTAGTGGTGACTGTATAAATCTGTATGTAGTGAGCTCCCTCTAGTGGTGACTGTATAAATCTGTATGTAGTGAACTCTCTCTACTGGTGACTGTATTTATCTGTATGTAGTGAGCTCCCTCTACTAGTGACTGTATAAATCTGTATGTAGTGAGCTCCCTCTAGTGGTGACTGTATAAATCTGTATGTAGTGAGCTCCCTCTAGTGGTGACTGTATAAATCTGTATGTAGTGAACTCTCTCTACTGGTGACTGTATTTATCTGTATGTAGTGAGCTCCCCCTAGTGGTGACTGTAAGTAGCCAGAATTTCATAATGAAATGGGACACAGAACTCCTGAAGATCCATGCTGCAGGCTGTGACCCTCTTAATGCCCTGTGCTTGCAGTAGATGGCTATTGCCTTATTATCCTTGCTGTAATCTTCGCCCCTGCAGGAGGGCTATGCCCGGTTGTGGGTGGTGGGGGATATACAGTAGGTATTTTTGTGGCCTACTGCAGAGTCCTGAGTTTCGGTGACTGGTGTCATCTCATCCTTCCTCTTGTCTCTGCGGCAGGTGAAGTATCACCAGCGATATCAGAGGGAGATGAAGGGTAAAACAAGCGCAACAGATGTCTCCTCCGCCAGACAAAGCACGGAGCAGCTGAGCCAGGTAGGCGACGAGACACGGGGTGCAGAGCTGTCAGTCACCACACGTCCACCTGTCCGTCACCTCCATCTCCCAGGACACTGCAGAAATCAAAGACTGACTGCAGCCTGTTAGATAAAAAACGAGCGTCTATCCCTGGAGGAGCGTCGCTCGTCCACTCCCTGTATCCAGTGATATGAGAGCCGGACAGGCTGGTGCCGGTGACTCTCCATACAAGTCAGAACGTGAAACGGCTTCACATTATATCTGTACGGTGTTGTCTCCTGGTTGTAGCTTTCTGTTCCACCACTAGGGAGCGCTGTCAGTAGTTTATTATCCCCACACTGCACATGTGTATCCATCCCATGACATTACACAAGAAATACAATGTACCTGTGTGATGGAGATTCTGGTGCAGTCCTGGTTACATTACTTGCTGCCGATATATTCTGTGCTGATCCATCTTATATGTGGGGCAGGAATATGATGAGGATCTGGAGGAGTACAGGGGCAAGGGCAGCTTTCCAGCAATGATCACCCCCGCTTATCTCAGCGCCAAAAAGGCCAATGATATCGCCAGTGATGTGAGTATTGTGTCAGGGGAAACTCTAATTGAGGAGAGTTACGTGTGTATCTGATGTATGGATGATCGGTGTATGTATGACTGGTGTGTGGATGATCGGTATATGTATGATGGTAAATGGAGGATAGGTATATGGATGATCGGTGTATGTATGACTGGTGTGTGGATGATCGGTATATGTATGATGGTGAATGGATAATAGGTATATGGATGATCGGTGTATGTATGACTGGTGTGTGGATGATCGGTATATGTATGATGGTGAATGGAGATAGTTATATGGATGATCGGTGTATGTATGACTGGTGTGTGGATGATCGGTATATGTATGATGGTGAATGGAGGATAGGTATATGTATGATCTGTGTATGTATGACTGCTGTATGGATGATCGGTATATGTATGATGGTGAATGGATAATAGGTATATGTATGATCGTGTATGTATGACTGGTGTATGGATGATCGGTATATGTATGATGGTGAATGGAGGATAGGTATATGGATGATCGGTGTATGTATGACTGGTGTGTGGATGATCGGTATATGTATGATGGTGAATGGATAATAGGTATATGGATGATCTGTGTATGTATGACTGGTGTATGGATGATCGGTATATGTATGATGGTGTATGGAGGATAGGTATATGTATGATCTGTGTATGTATGACTGCTGTATGGAGATCGGTATATGTATGATGGTGTATGGAGGATAGGTATATGTATGATCTGTGTATGTATGACTGGTGTATGGATGATCGGTATATGTATGATGGTGTATGGAGGATAGGTATATGTATGATCTGTGTATGTATGACTGCTGTATGGAATGATCGGTATATGTATGATGGTGATGGAGGATAGGTATATGTATGATCTGTGTATGTATGACTGGTGTATGGATGATCGGTATATGTATGATGGTGTATGGAGGATAGGTATATATGTATGATCGTGTGTATGTATGATGTGTGATGGATGATCGTATATGTATGATGTGATGGATGATCGGTATATGTATGATGGGGATGGATAGGTATATGTATGATCTGTGTATGTATGACTGGTGTATGGATGATCGGTATATGTATGATGGTGAATGGAGGATAGGTATATGTATGATCGTGTTGTATGTTATGACTGGTGTATGTGGATGATCGGTAATGTATGTATGATGGTGTATGGAGGATAGGTATATGTATGATCTGTGTATGTATGACTGGTGTATGGATGATCGGTATATGTATGATGGTGTATGGAGGATAGGTATATGTAGATCTGTGTATGTATGACTGGTGTATGGATGATCGGTATATGTATGATGGTGTATGGAGGATAGGTATATGTATGATCTGTGTATGTATGACTGGTGTATGGAAGATCGGTATATGTATGATGGTGTATGGAGGATAGGTATATGTATGATCTGTGTATGTATGACTGGTGTATGGAATGATCGGTATATGTATGATGGTGTATGGAGGATAGGTATATGTATGATCTGTGTATGTATGACTGGTGTATGGATGATCGGTATATGTATGATGGTGTATGGAGGATAGGTATATGTATGATCTGTGTATGTATGACTGGTGTATGGAAAATCGGTATATGTATGATGGTGTGTAGAGCACAGGTGTACATATAACTGTATACAGTATGACATCAGTGTACAGTATGTATGATTAATGTAAGGAGAATTGGTGAATGTGTGACTGATGTATGTATTACTAGTGTACGGAATATACATGTAAGAATGACCGGGGTATGTATGTCTGATGTATTGGTATATGTGTGACCAATGCATGGAGTACAGGTGTATTCATGTCTGTTGTATGGAGGATAGGTATACAGTATGTATAACTGAGGTATAGAGTATATATGTACTTATGACTTGTTAATGGAGTTTGGGTAATGAATTTGCATGATGAATTTATGGATGTCAGGTGTATGTATGATTGATTTAAGTACAATAGAAGTATGTATAATTGATGTACAGATGATCAGGTGTATGTAGGATTACTGTATGAATAGTTGGTGTATGCATGATAGGTGGATGTATGATTGATGTATAGACAATAAGGGTATGTATGATTGCTGTATGTATGATCAGGTCAGGTGTATGTATGATTACTGTATGAATAGTTGGTGTATGGATGATAGGTGGATGTATGATTGATGTATAGACAATAAGGGTATGTATGATTGCTGTATGTATGATCAGGTCAGGTGTATGTATGATTACTGTATGAATAGTTGGTGTATGTATGATTGACTTATGGGCGATAGTTGACTATGATTGAGGTATGGACGATAGGTGCATGTATGATTGATGTATGGATGATAGGTGCATGTATGTGATCGATGTATGGATAGTCGGTGTGTGGACGATAGGTGTATGTATGATTGATGTACAGATGATAGGTGTATGTATGATTGATGTACAGATGATAGGTGTATGTATGATTGATGTACAGATGATAGGTGTATGTATGATTGATGTATGGATGATAAGTGCATGTATGATTGATGTACAGATGATAGGTGTATGTATGACTGATGTATGGATGATAGGTGTATGTATGATTGATGTATGGATGATAGGTGTATGTATGATTGATGTATGGATGATAAGTGCATGTATGATTGATGTACAGATGATAGGTGTATGTATGACTGATGTATGGATGATAGGTGTATGTATGATTGATGTACAGATGATAGGTGTATGTATGATTGGTGTACAGATGATAGGTGTATGTATGATTGATGTACAGATGATAGGTGTATGTATGATTGATGTATGGATGATAAGTGCATGTATGATTGATGTACAGATGATAGGTGTATGTATGACTGATGTATGGATGATAGTGTATGTATGATTGATGTATGGGCGATAGTTGCATGTATGATTGATGTATGGATGATAGGTGTATGTATGATTGATGTACAGATGATAAGTGTATGTATGATGGGCTGTTCATCTCTGTGTATCCATTGAATCCACGGTTTATGGGCGTATTTCAGATTAAATATAAGAAGGACCTCTGCAGGATGCGGGGCGCTGCCCAGTACCACACCCTGACCGCACAGGACAACCTGGCACTGAAACAAGCCCAGAATGTGAACAAACTCGTCAGTGAGGTGAGTGCCCGGTCCTAAGGGGCCATCTCATGGGGCCCACACCACCACGGGACATAGGGGGCTCCACTAACAACCCTTCCTGGTGGCCCTATAGTGATCATCTCCAGCCTAGCAGAAGCGGCAGTGGCCACCTCTCCACATACAGCTACCACATGGGGTGCAGGTTTATGGGGTCCTCCACAGCATTGGTCTTGTCTTGGTCTTGTCTGGTAAGATCTGGCAGCCTGGACTCCCATCTCTATAATGACCCTGCTTCCTCATCTCTGTGTCCTCCAGGTGGGATACAAGAAGGACCTAGAGAACAGTAAGGGGCACAGCATCAACTACTGCGAGACGCCCCAATTCCAGAACGTCAATAAGATCTCCAAATACACCAGTGATGTAAGTATGACCCCAAGACTGGCGCCATGCCCCCCCACTCTGAGCGTTCACAGCTACTGATTTCCGTCTCCCCCTGAAATAATGTGTGGGGTCACCCAGAACGTGCACCCCGATTGTCCTCAGGCCAAACATCTGCTCTTAAAGGGATATTCCATGTTCAGCAAATAGTCATCTTAGGTGCACGGAGACGTTCCTCAATCTTCCTCTATTCTTCCCAAACCAATTCCTCTCTGTGTCCAAGATCTCTGCTTGCTTGGAATACATGTAATTAATGAGCAGCCAGAATTCTGTGTGCAGCCCTTCACGTCCTCCTAACCTGGCCTCTGCGAACGTTATGATGGCAATGATTTAATTCCTAGCAAGCTCTGTCGTGTCCCAAACATCCAGTGCATGACAAAATGAGGAGATATTTTACGTGACAAATCTTCTACCGTTTTGTGTACACAGCTCCTGTGCAGAGTTCTGTGTCTCCATGGTTACAGACTACATATCAAATGTGTAGTCAGGTCCTGCAGTCATGTGTGAGTCCCATCATTCCTCTTCTTAACAACCTACAGACACCAGACGAGAGCGGCACGTGACTGCCGGGTCCGACTACACGGGCTTTGTGTGGGGATGGCAGAGTTTGGTCTCGGGAGGGATCACGGTGTGATTCTCGCTAATCTCAGATATGTGACCTGCTCCTAATAAGTGAGTGTATATGACAGGTCGGGGGTCTCAGATGGAGTAGAAGATACAGGAGAGGCAGAGATGGTGCAGAGACCTCTGAGGGGAGCTCCATGTACCCCCTTACACACAGGGACAGCTCATGTAATGTGTAGTTACAATGTATCAAACTGTAGAACAGAAAAATGATACAAATACAATAATATGCAGAGTTCTGTACTGCGATCTGGTGCCTACAGAGCAACACGCGGTCATCGACTAATTGCAATTAGAAAGAAAGGTCCAGTAAGAAATAATCATCTTATCGCAGCGCCACAGAACCTCTCCCACATTAGATCAATGTTCCACCATGTCACCTGTAGTTTGTGAGAAAATCTGATTTCTGTAGAAAGCACTGTTCTGTGACGCTTTGAGAGGACTGTTATGATATGGTAGCTGAGGAGGACTGTAATAAAAGTAGCCAAGGCAGCCAGTCACCCAGAGAGGTTGGTAACTAATAGATTGCAGAACCCTAAACTAACCGCACAACTAGAAGTAGCCGTGGGACGTACCTACGATGACCTAGACGCCTCGACACAGCCGGAGAGTTATCTAAGCCTAGAGATAGAAAGGGGAAAGCTAACTGCCCCGGAGTACAGCCCCAAAGGAATAGGTAGCCCCCACACATATATCGGCGGTGAGACAAGATGAAATACAAATGCAGGCAGAAAATAGAGTAAGCAAACACTGGGGCCCAAAACTGTCTAGATAGGACAGGACAGAGAAGAATACTATCTGCAATCCAGCAAAACCCTAAGAAAAATTCCAACACTTCTGATTCCAAAAATACTGAGACCACACGATCTCTCCCCGCTATATCAGAACACTGGTGTGAAAAGGTAGCTAGCCAGCAGCCACTGAAATAACAGGGACTGCACAAATGAACAGAGATAACTGAGAAGCAGAGTCCAGCGCAGGCCCCAGCAGGGGGACCTGGCTGACCTGACTCAGAAGGCAGAAAAACAAAAGAAAACAAAATCACAGAATAGAGCAGAAAATAGCTTACCTGAAAGTTGCAGGAGCCCGCAGCAGCTGACTTCCAAACTGGACCCGGAAGAGAAAACTAATCACCGGCGAGGATTATGGGAAAGTTACTCCCTTAAATCTCCCCAGTCATCACTCACAGATCGTCCGCAGCTGGATCCTCAGCTGAAGGGCCTCTGTCAGTCAAGACAGCTTCATTAATATCAACAGCCACCAGAGGGAGCCCCAACTCAGAATCCATAGCATTCACAACAGAGGACATCACAGGAGGTGCGGCCTGATGACATGCCCAGGAGAGGTTGGAGAGAGGCTGGAAAGAGGCAGGCATACGGCCCAGGAGAGGCCGGAAAGAGGCAGGTGTAAGGCCCAGTAGAGACTGGTGAGAGGCAGGTGTACGGCCCAGGAGAGGCCGGAGAGAAGCAGGTATACGGCCAAGGAGAGGTTGGAGAGAGGTAGGTGTACGGCCCAGTTGAGGCTGGAAAGAGGCAGGTGTACGGCCCAGGAGAGGCCGGAGAGAAGCAGGTGTACGGCCAAGGAGAGGTTGGAGAGAGGTAGGTGTACGGCCCAGTTGAGGCTGGAAAGAGGCAGATGTACGGCCCAGGAGAGGCCGGAGAGAAGCAGGTGTACGGCCCAGGAGAGGACGGAGAGAGGCAGGTGTAAGGCCCAGGAAAAGCCGGAGAGAGGAAGGTGCACGGCCCAGGAGAGGCTGGAGAGAGGCAGGTGTAAGGAACAGGAAAGGTCAGAGAAAGGCAGGTGTAAGGCCCAGGAGAGGCTAGAGAGAGGCAGGTGTACGGCCCAGAGGAGGCCGGAGAGAGGCAGATGTACGGCCCAGGAGAGGCCGGAGAGAAGGAGGTGTACGGCCCGGGAGAGGCCGGAGAGAGGCAGGTGTAAGGTCCAGGAGAGGCCGGAGAGAGGCAGGTGTAAGGAACAGAAAAGGTCAGAGAGAGGCAGGTGTACGGCCCAGGAGAGGCTGGAGAGAGGCAGGTGCGCGGCCCAGGAGAGGCTGGAGAGAGGCAGGTGTAAGGAACAGGAAAGGTCAGAGAGAGGCAGGTGTAAGGCCCAGGAGAGGCTGGAGAGAGGCAGGTGCATGGCCCAGGAGAGGCTGGAGAGAGGCAGGTGTACGGCAAAGGAGAGGCTGGTGAGAGGCAGGTGTATGGCCAAGGAGAGGTTGGAGAGAAGTAGGTGTACGGCCCAGAGGAGGCCGGAGAGAGGCAGATGTACGGCCCAGGAGAGGCCGGAGAGAAGGAGGTGTACGGCCCGGGAGAGGCCGGAGAGAGGCAGGTGTAAGGTCCAGGAGAGGCTGGAGAGAGGCAGGTGTAAGGATCAGGAAAGGTCAGAGAGAGGCATGTGCGCGGCCCAGGAGAGGCTGGAGGGAGGCAGGTGTAAGGATCAGGAAAGGTCAGAGAGAGGCAGGTGTAAGGCCCAGGAGAGGCTGGAGAGAGGCAGGTGCATGGCCCAGGAGTACAGTGTCCATTTTAGGGCATGATAATATATCAGAGTCAAACATCAGAAATACTCTGTCTCATACCTCTGATACATGAAGCATTCAAACATCAGAATCAAGTTTTTCAGATGCCCACAATACAGTACTTGCATGGTTCATCTCATAAGAGAAGAAGAGGGGGGATACTTTAATTGCCGTTTGAGCTAATGGCTGAGTGGTTAAGCGCCTGGCTTATGGAATAGGAAACTTGAGTTCAAGCCCAGTGAAAGTAAGCTTTGTTCTTTAGCTTATGCTGCCTGGCACACAAACTCCAGAGAGGTTTCACTTTTATGAGTGAAGAAAGTCACATATATGTCAAAATGAAAATCAAAATATTTTTTCCACTCACTGAGAGTGATCAAAGCAGATTTCATAGCCAAAGAAAATTAGTGCTTGGTATCACTTGAGCTTGTGGTACAATGGGAAGGCTGCCGTCTCTAGAGTGGGTCTTTTTCTGGGTTCAAATCCCATATTTGAATTTTTTTTGTTTTATATTATGCAGGTTACCACACAAACTCCAATCATGTTCCACTTTTAATATCTGACATTCTTATTATCCTCCTGACCTCTAATAAAATAATCTATAGTATAAGGGTGAAGTGTCTGCATCACACATAGTTTTGGTTTAAAATAATAAAAATAACAAACTCCACTGTGCTATACTCTGAACTGAAGGATAGCAGTCTTCTATTTGCTGATGTGACTGTCGATGTAAACATTCGAAACTCATTGCAGTGTGACTGTGATGAGTGAGTCTGATACCTGATATTTGACTTCTTTCAAACATCAGAATGTTTTTCAGATACACTCAATACAGTACTCCAGAGAGGTTTCACTTTGATGAGTGAAGAAAGTCACATATCATATGTCAGAATGAAAATCAAAATGATTTTTCCACTTACTGAGAGTTTGTGTCACGATGTGACTTAACCCAACGGGTGGTCGGTCAGCGAACGGCGCAATACTCACACAGTGGGATGGTATTGGGTAGATTAAGGCCCTCCCAATTGGTAATGGGGGATAGTCACCACCTGAGCTCAAACCTGAGCCTGTCCCTGCACCGCCTAACACCCTATGTGGGTCCTTCCCCCCGCCGCCGTCAGGCTACCTCATCCCTCGCTGTCTCCTAACACTGCCATGGCTAGTGCACTGGCCGGCAAGGGTTGCTAGCCTCACCACTGCAGATAAAACCACACAGGGGTCAGTGACAAACATGAAAGGGATGGGGAAATAAACATTTATCTTTCTCTGCTGCAAAGCACCGCACAACAAAATAAAGGCATCAGGATAACGAACCCAGCAGAAGTACCACTGCACCCAGAGAGCTCCTTATTCAGGCTTGGTCACTGTAAATATCTCTATCACCGACAGTCAGCTGATGCATCAGGTGACCATTTAAAGGATGGTGAGAGTGGTCACTACTCACATCAGCTGACCCAGCAGCACTGCAATTACACCAGATTGCCAGCGGGGTAAAATTGACATTAACCCCCGATGGCCTGAAAGGAAAAAAGTTTTAACTGAGTGGAAGCAGAGCTGCTACAAATCCAAAAATAGATCGTGACAGTTTGCATAGCAGATTTCATAGCTACAGTGTCCATTTTAGGACATGATCATATATCAAAGGCAAACATCAGAAATACTCTGTCTGATACCTGATTCTGACACTTGAGTCTGATAACTGACTCTGATACCTGACACTGTACAGGAGAGGCTGGAGACTGTGCAACAATGTGTCACCGGCAGTGTGTAAACTCCACCCCCTGCAAGGAGAAACACAGGTGATTGGTTAGTAATAGTCTTACATCATCTACAGGAGACAATGGAGATTGGAGGAGGTTCTGTAACTACAGTAGAATACACAGGTATGCAGTTTTGTAGTTGTCATCACATTTACGCCTTAGATGCAATGACCCCATTACCCTGTTTGTGTGAATTTAACTTTCCACCATTATTTATTGTCTGCAGCTGAAATATAAAGAAAAATACCAGAGTCAGATGAAAGGACATTATGAAGGAGTTGGTATGGACCGCCGCACATTACACGCCATCAAGGCTGGGAATCTTGCCAGCAACGTAAGTGTCTAAAAGTGAATGGATGGAAAAATTGATGCTTCTGATGGTAACTGTATGAATCTGTTTGCATTGAGCTCCTCCTAGTGGTGGCTGTATAAATCTGTATGTAGTGAGCTCCCCCTAGTGGTGGCTGTATAAATCTGTATGTAGTGAGCTCTCTCTAGTGGTGGCTGTATAAATCTGTATGTAGTGAGCTCCCCCTAGTGGTGGCTGTATAAATCTGTATGCACTGAGCTCCCCCTAGTGGTGACTGTATAAATCTGTATGTAGTGAGCTCCCCTAGTGTGGTGTATAAATCTGTATGTAGTGAGCTCTCTCTAGTGGTGGCTGTATAAATCTGTATGTAGTGAGCTCCCCTAGTGGTGGCTGTATAAATCTGTATGCACTGAGCTCCTCCTAGTGGTGACTGTATAAATCTGTATGTAGTGAGCTCCCCTAGTGGTGGCTGTATAAATCTGTATGTAGTGAGCTCTCTCTAGTGGTGGCTGTATAAATCTGTATGTAGTGAGCTCCCCCTAGTGGTGGCTGTATAATCTGTATGTAGTGAGCTCCTCCTAGTGGTGGCTGTATAAATCTGTATGTAGTGAGCTCTCTCTAGTGGTGGCTGTATAAATCTGTATGTAGTGAGCTCCCCCTAGTGGTGGCTGTATAAATCTGTATGTAGTGAGCTCCCTCTAGTGGTGACTGTATAAATCTGTATGTAGCTAGCACCCCCTAGTGGTGACTGTATCAATTTTGTGTAGTGAGCTCCCTCTAGTGGTTGCTTTAGAAATTAAGTAGTGAGCTTCCTGCCACAGTGATGTAGAGAAATCGCATAATGGATGGAAGCTGATTTTTCTCCTGCATCCTGCAGCTCGCCTACAAATTGGAGAAGACCGACGGTGCGGACGGCGAATATTGTTTCCCAGCGACACTTGCTCCATCTTATCAGACCACAAAGAAGCTGGAGCCCCTGAAAGACGTACGTAAGGCTGGAAGCAATCAAGACACTGCTTCTTCATGAATACATATGTATCGGAAATAGCATAGTCTCCCAGCAGCACAGAGGATTTCAGGAGGGTTGTGCTGATCTTCGGAGAAGCCGTATACTGACAAGCGTATTGAAAGGCGGCGATCCACCAGCAGCACAGAGGATGTCAGGAGAGCAGTCTGTTATCACAGATGAAGAGTTTTATAGGGAAAGGAGCAGGATCCCCAGCAGCACAGAGGATTTCAGAAGTGAAGTTTTCTGATTTTGGAAGGAATCACAAATTTTGTTGCATAGTTGGGGGAGTAGGAGCTTCAGCAGCACAGAGTATTTCAGGAGAGGCTTGTGCTAAAGTCTGAACAGGGCCGTACCCTCCTGAGCTTGTGATCTCCATGTCTCGTCTCTTTCTTCTCGGCAGGTAAATTACCGGCAGAGCATTGACAAGATGAAGTTCAGTTCTGTCACTGACACCCCGGAGATTGTACAAGCGAGGGTTAATGCCCAGCAGCTGAGCAATGTAAGCTGATAATGGGGGGCTGAAATGATGCAACAGCCGTCCTGGGGTTTAACCCTTTCATATATTGGCCGGCGGCATGTGAGCACATACAGACCATCAGATGGTAGTGGTAGCACAGAGCAGTGTCCGGGCACCCGAGACCCGGCACCTGAGACCCCGGCACCTGAGACTCTGGCATCCGAGACCCCAGCACCTGAGACCCTGGCATCAGAAATCCCGGCACCCGAGACCCCGACACTTGAGCCCCTGACACCTGAGCCCCCGGCACCTGAGCCCCCGGCATCTGTGACCCCGGCACCTGAGCCCCTGGCACCTGAGACCCCGGCACCCGAGACCCTGGCATCCGAGACCCCAGCACCTGAGACCCTGGCATCAGAAATCCCGGCACCCGAGACCCTGACACCTGAGCCCCCGGCACCTGAGCCCCCGACACCTGTGACCCCGGCACCAGAGACCCCGGCACCTGATGACCCCTATAATCAGCTACACTCTCATAGTCCCAGAGTAACAGAGCTCCCACCCCACAGAAGTGTCTCATACTCCACATCCTGATCATTGTATCCTCTGTGGAATAAACAGCCGGATTCCAGACAGATACATTGTAACAATCCGGACAGGAGCAAGTTGCGGCCTATATGGCTATGTGCTCCGCCGCGGGTAAAATGCATACGTATACGTAATTAGTAAGCGTTTTCCCGCAAAACACAAGCATTTTGTAAGTGTAATTAGCGTTTTCCAGGGATCTGTAGCATCACTTGGAAAACTGATGACAGGTTGGTGACAGGAGTCACATAGTGCTGACAAGTGTGACCACCTTTTTAGTAATGAGGAATGTAAAAAATAAAACAAATAATAAATATTGATATCCTCACCTTCCGGCGGCCCCGCAGCCTTCCCGCTCCTCAGCGATGCTGCCGGCAAGTTCCTTTCCCAGGGATGCGCGAATGACCTTTGCGACGTCGCGGTAACTCGTGTTAGGATTGTCTTCACGATACACTGGAACAAATCCTCAGCGGTGACACCGTATTAAGAGCTTGTACTGGATTAGGAAAACAGCTTTCTTTGCTTTCCAGAAACAGCGCCACCTCTGTGCATGGTCATGTCTTGGTGTTGCAGCTCAACTCCATCGACTAGATTGGATTTAGCTGTAATACCACACACCACCAGCAGGCAGGGGGGGCACTGTTTTCTAACAAGATTTTAACCTTTTCATAACTTGCACTTCTCGGATTGTTTATTCAGCTAAATTACAGGGCGGATTATGAGAAATCCAAGACCCGCTACACCCTGACCCAGGACGGGCCGCAGATGGTGAAGGCCAAGGAGAACGCGGAGCTCTACAGTGAGGTAACTGACAGACTGAACCAGACCGGACCCCGGTATATGTGCTGTGGAATCAGGGACCCCCGGTATATGCGCTGTGGTATCAGGGACCCCCAGTATATGTGCTGTGGAATCAGGGACCCCAGTATATGCGATGTGGTATCAGGGACCCCCGGTATATGCGATGTGGTATCAGGGACCCCCGGTATATGTGCTCCGGTATCAGGGACCCCCGGTATATGTGCTGTGGAATCAGGGACCCCCGGTATATGCGCTGTGGTATCAGGGACCCCCAGTATATGTGCTGTGGAATCAGGGACCCCCAGTATATGTGCTGTGGTATCATGGACCCCCGGTATATGTGCTCCGGTATCAGGGACCCCCGTATATGTGCTGTGGTATCAGGGACCCCCTGGTATATGTGCTGTGGTATCAGGGACCCCCAGTATATGTGCTGTGGAATCAGGGACCCCCAGTATATGTGCTGTGGTATCAGGGACCCCCGGTATATGTGCTCCGGTATCAGGGACCCCCGGTATATGTGCTGTGGAATCAGGGACCCCCGGTATATGCGCTGTGGTATCAGGGACCCCCTGGTATATGTGCTGTGGTATCAGGGACCCCCAGTATATGTGCTGTGGAATCAGGGACCCCCGGTATATGTGCTGTGGTATCAGGGACCCCCAGTATATGTGCTGTGATACCCCCCAGTATATGTGCTGTGGTATCAGGGACCCCCAGTATATGTGCTGTGGTATCAGGGACCCCCAGTATATGTGCTGTGGTATCAGGGACCCCCAGTATATGTGCTGTGATATCAGGGACCCTCAATATATGTGCTGTGGTATCAGGGACCCCCAGTATATGTGCTGTGGTATCAGGGACCCCAAGTATATGTGCTGTGGTATCAGGGACCCCCAGTATATGTGCTGTAGTATCAGGGACCCCCAGTATATGTGCTGTGGTATCAGGGACCCCCAGTATATGTGCTGTGATACCCCCCAGTAAATTCAAATTCAAATTCAAAGAAGCTTTATTGGCAGGACTAAATACACATTAGTTTTGCCAAAGCAAGTGTACAAAAGGGAATAGGGATAGGGATGTTGGGTAAGGACGGATCTAGGGTAGGGGTTGTGGAAGTCCATGGCTTAGGGAGGGTGATGGGGGCGCAGATCCGGGATGGGGGCTATAGAAGTCCATGGCATAGGGATGTTGGGTAGGGGCAGATCCGGGGTGGAGGCTATAGAAGTCCATGGCATAGGGAGGGGGGATGGGCGCAGGTCCGAGGTGGGGGCTTTAGAAGTCCATGGCATAGGGAGTGGTGATGGGGGCAGATCCAGGATGGGGGCTATAGAAGTCCATGGCATAGGGAGGGGGGATGGGGGCAGATCCGGGGTGGGTGCTATAGAAGTCCATGGCATAGGGAGGGGTGATGGGGGCACGGGTCCGGGGTGGGGGCTATAGAAGTCCATGGCATAGGGAGGGGGGATGGGGGCAGATCCTGGGTGGGTGCTATAGAAGTCCATGGCCTATCATAGTTCTCTTTCTCGCAGTCTATGACATTCGCTCACATACCGCGCTGCTATCTCCGCTGCTCTCTCTTCTTCCCCAGCAAGATATATGTTTTCTCTTCCTCCTTCATGGTGATGAAATCCGGGAAGAGATGTGAGAGTCTCCTGAAGTGAGTGTCCCTCACTGCTGAGTATTTGGAGTAGTGTAGCAGGAAGTGGCTTTCGTCCTCTATGGCCTCCTGGTCACAGTGTTGGCATAGTCTTTCCTCCCTGGGCTTGTAGCTCTGCCTGTGTCGGCCGGATTCGATGGCCAGACTGTGAGCGCTGAGTCTATACCGGCTCAGGATCTGGCGGTCTCTGGGGTCCGGGAGTTTCTCCAGGTATGGGGCCAGACTGTAGTCTCTCTGTAGACTCCGGTACATGGTCAGTTTCTGGGAGCTGATGATGTCGTTCTTCCAGTCACTGACATACCTCTCCTGGCCTTCGTCTACCATCTTCCTGATTTCGGCTTTTGTCAGGTTGTTGTGATTGGTGTTCTGGTCAGGTTGGGTTTGGGTGAGCTGTTCCAAGGGTCCTAGTTTTTCTGTTTCACCTACGTGTGTCAGGGCTTTATGGTGATGGGAGCTTGGATTGCTCCTATGTAGGTGAGCCCGGAATGACAGTGCCCTCTTTAGAACCGTTAGGTGTAGAGGGAATCTGCCCAGCTCGGCCCGGCAGGCACTGTTGGAGGTGCTCCGGTGGACTTGGAGAAGGTGCTTGCAGAATTCCAGGTGGAATATTTCTGTTGGGCTGGAATCCCACCTTGACCAGTCTGGGTAGGTGTGAGGACCCCAGACTTCACTGCCATACAGGAGGATTGGGGCGATGACAGAGTCGAAGATTTTTAACCAGACCCTCACTGGTGGCTTCAGATGGTAGAGTTTCCTTCGGATGCCATAGAAGGTTTTACATGCCTTGTCTTTCAGGGTCTCTATGGCTTGTTTGAAGCTTCCTGACCGGTGAATCTCTAGGCCCAGGTAGGTATATTTGTCTGTTCCTGTAAGGGCGCAGTTGTTGAGGACAAATGAAGGGTGCTGGTCTAATTTTCTCTTTCTCCTCTGGAACACCATGATGTTGGTTTTCTTTAGGTTGACCGGTAGTGCCCAGGTGGAGCTGAATTTCTCTAAGATTTTCAGGTTGTCTTGGAGGCCTTTCTCGGTTGGTGACAGAAGCAGCAGGTCATCTGCATACAGCAGGAATTTCACCTGGGTGTCCTGGAGGGTGGGACCTGGTGCTGTGGAAGATTCCAGAGCGGTAGCCAGCTCGTTGATGTAAATGTTGAAGAGCGTTGGACTTAGGCTGCAGCCTTGTCTGACTCCACGGCTCTGCTGGAAATAAGCCGTTCTTTTACCGTTCACACTCACACTGCAGAGGTTCTCGGTGTAGGAGCTTTTGATAACATCGTAGGTCTTTCCTCCTATTCCGCTTTCCAGCAGTTTCAGGAATAAGCCCGGGTGCCACACCGAATCAAAGGCCTTTTTAAAGTCCACGAAACAGGCGTATATCTTCCCGTTCTTTGTATTGTGGACGTGTCTCTGAATGAGGCTGTGCAGGGTATAGATGTGGTCAGTGGTGCGGTGGTTTGGCATGAACCCTGCTTGGCTCTTGCTGAGGACGTTATGTTCGGTGAGGAAACTGAGGATCCTCTTGTTCAGGATGCTGTTGAACAGTTTCCCCAGGTTGCTGCTGACACATATGCCTCTGTAGTTGGCTGGGTCATACCTGTCCCCATTCTTGTGGATGGGTGTGATGAGGCCTTGGTTCCAGGTACGAGGGAAGTAGCCAGCACTTAGCACAATATTGAAGAGTTTAACCATTGCAGCCTGTATTTCTGGTGGGCTGTACTTCAGCATTTCTGGTAGGATTCCATCCAGGCCACCGGCTTTTCTACATCTTATGGCAGAGATTCTCTCTGCTACTTCCTGTAATGTAATAGGTGTATCCACGGGGTTTTGGAAATTTTTTACTTTTTCCTCCATTGCTTTTAGTTTTGCCATTATGTTTTCCTGTTCTTGGTTTAGTTCTTCCTTTGGGATGTCTTTATAGAGGTCTCTGAAGTACTGGAGCCAGATGTTGCCATTTTGGATATGGATGTTGTTTTTCTTGTCTTTTGTGCCCATGTGGTTCCATAGTTCCCAGAAGGAATTGTCTTGAAGAGCATCTTGGAGTTGGTTAAGCTTGGTAGAGATGTAACTCTGCTTCTTCCTCCTGAGGATGGTTTTGTACTGCCTTTGTATGGTTTCATAGGCTTCCCTCAGACCAGGGTGGTTGGGGTCTCTATGTTTCTTGTTTAAGGCTGTTCTCAGGGTCTTCCGTACGGCTTTACATTCTCTGTCAAACCAACCATTGATCTGTTTTTCTTTTGGTCTCTTGTAGTCGACTTTTTTAAGGTCGGACAGTCTGGCCATTGCATAGAATATATTGTTGAGGTCTTTTGTAGCTTGACTCACTCCCTTTGGGTTAGGCTGGTACTCGTGGTTGTAGAAGTGGTGGAGCATCCGCTGTATTTCGGGTCTGCTGAGAGCCTCTTTATACTTTAATGCCGACGTTTTGGACCATTTATAGGATGGAGGCCGGTTGAAGAGGCCGCTATGCTGTGGCTTTTGAGTGGGTGGTTTCTCTGTAGATTTCAAGTACAGAAGTTGGCTGTGGTCTGACAGGTGCGTTTGTGGGGTGACTATGAAGGCGCTGATATTTGCCCGGTTTATGTCTGTAATGGCATAATCTACTACACTCCTCCCTACATGGGAGTTTAGTGTATACCTCCCCAAAGAGTCTCCTTTGGTACGTCCATTAAGAATATGAAGTCCTAAACTTCTACATACGTTCAGGAGCTTTTTACCACTTTTGTTGACTGTACTGTCATAGCTGTTTCTCTCTGTGTGTACTGAGTCTTGGCCGTCATTCTCTGCTCCAAATATGTAGATGTTCCCATCCGTGGTCAGGAAGTCGTTTTCTCTCCCTGTTCTTGCGTTGAGGTCCCCAAAGATGAGAACTTTGCCCAGGGCCTGATAGTGGGCGGCTTCTCTTTGTAAGATCTCGAAGCTCTCTGGATTGAAGTAGGGGGACTCTGGCGGTGGTATATAGGTGGCGCAGAGGTGGACATCAGACTGAGATCTGAGTCCCTGGTATCAGGGACCCCCAGTATATGTGCTGTGGTATCAGGGACCCCCAGTATATGTGCTGTGGTATCAGGGACCCCCAGTATATGTGCTGTGATACCCCCCAGTATATGTGCTGTGGTATCAGGGACCCCCAGTATATGTGCTGTGATACCCCCCAGTATATGTGCTGTGGTATCAGGGACCCCCAGTATATGTGCTGTGGTATCAGGGACCCCCAGTATATGTGCTGTGGTATCAGGGACCCCCAGTATATGTGCTGTGGTATCAGGGACCCCCAGTATATGTGCTGTGATACCCCCCAGTATATGTGCTGTGGTATCAGGGACCCCCAGTATATGTGCTGTGATACCCCCCAGTATATGTGCTGTGGTATCAGGGACCCCCAGTATATGTGCTGTGGTATCAGGGACCCCCAGTATATGTGCTGTGGTATCAGGGACCCCCAGTATATGTGCTGTGGTATCAGGGACCCCCAATATATGTGCTGTAGTATCAGGGACCCCCAGTATATGTGCTGTGGTATCAGGGACCCCCAGTATATGTGCTGTGATACCCCCCAGTATATGTGCTGTGGTATCAGGGACCCCCAGTATATGTGCTGTGGTATCAGGGACCCCCAGTATATGTGCTGTGGTATCAGGGACCCCCAGTATATGTGCTGTGGTATCAGGGACCCCCAGTATATGTGCTGTGGTATCAGGGACCCCCAGTATATGTGCTGTGGTATCAGGGACCCCCAATATATGTGCTGTAGTATCAGGGACCCCCAGTATATGTGCTGTGGTATCAGGGACCCCCAGTATATGTGCTGTGATACCCCCCAGTATATGTGCTGTGGTATCAGGGACCCCCAGTATATGTGCTGTGGTATCAGGGACCCCCAGTATATGTGCTGTGGTATCAGGGACCCCCAGTATATGTGCTGTGGTATCAGGGACCCCCAGTATACGTGCTCCGGTATCAGGGACCCCCTGGTATATGTGCTGTGGTATCAGGGACCCCTTGGTATATGTGCTGTGGTATCAGGGAACCCCGGTATATGTGCTGTGGTATCAGGGACCCCCAGTATATGTGCTGTGGTATCAGGGACCCCCAGTATATGTGCTCCGGTATCAGGGACCCCCTGGTATATGTGCTGTGGTATCAGGGACCCCCTAGTATATGTGCTGTGGTATCAGGGACCCGCTGGTATATTTGCTGTGGTATCAGGGACCCGCTGGTATATGTGCTGTGGTATCAGGGACCCCCAGTATATGTGCTGTGATATCAGGGACCCCCAGTATATGTGCTCCGGTATCAGGGAACCCCGGTATATGTGCTGTGGTATCAGGGACCCCCAGTATATGTGCTGTGGTATCAGGGACCCCCAGTATATGTGCTCCGGTATCAGGGACCCCTGGTATATGTGCTGTGGTATCAGGGACCCCCTGGTATATTTGCTGTGGTATCAGGGACCCGCTGGTATATGTGCTCCGGTATCGGGGACCCCCAGTATATGTGCTGTGGTATCAGGGACCCCCAGTATATGTGCTCCGGTATCAGGGACCTCCTGGAATATGTGCTCCGGTATCAGGGACCCCCAGTTATATGTGCTCCGGTATCAGGGACCCCCAGTATATGTGCTGTGATATCAGGGACCCCCAGTATATGTGCTGTGATATCAGGGACCCCCAGTATATGTGCTGTGATATCAGGGACCCCCAGTATATGTGCTGGGGTATCAGGGACCCCCAGTATATGTGCTGTGATATCAGGGACCCCCAGTATATGTGCTGTGGTATCAGGGACCCCCTGGTATATGTGCTCCGGTATCAGGGACCCCCGGTATATGTGCTCCGGTATCAGGGACCCCCGGTATATGTGCTCCGTATCAGGGACCTCCTGGAATATGTGCTCCGGTATCAGGGACCCCCAGTATATGTGCTCCGGTATCAGGGACCCCCAGTATATGTGCTGTGGTATCAGGGACCCCCTGGTCAATATCCAGGACCCCTGTATCTCTGTGTGATCACTGTGACTTCATTACAGAACAAGTACAAGGAGGAATGGATGAAGAGCAAAGGGCAGAACTTCCAGATGAGTCTGGACAACCTGGCCATGATGTCCGCTAAAGCCTCAGGGAACCTCGCAAGTGATGTGAGTGGGATGTGGGCAGCGCCAGGGACCCCTGCAACCTAGACCCACAGTGCAGAAAGTATGGATTCAAGGGGTGTACCAATAGGGCATGCAGGGGCAGCAGAACAGTGACTGCAGCTCTGGAGGTGACTGGAGGATAAGACATGATGTAACAGCAGAATAGTGAGTGCAGCTCTGGAGGTGACCGGAGGATAAGACATGATGTAACAGCAGAACAGTGACTGCAGCTCTGGAGGTGACTGGAGGATAAGACATGATGTAACAGCAGAATAGTGAGTGCAGCTCTGGAGGTGACCGGAGGATAAGACATGATGTAACAGCAGAATAGTGAGTGCAGCTCTGGAGGTGACTGGAGGATAAGACATGATGTGACAGCAGAACAGAGACTGCAGCTCTAGAGGATAAGACACGATGTAACAGCAGAATAGTGACTGCAGCTCTAGAGGTGACTGGAGGATAAGGCATGATGTAACAGCAGAATAGTGAGTGCAGCTCTGGAGGTGACTGAAGGATATGACACGATGTAACAGAAGAATAATGACTGCAGCTCTAGAGGTGACTAGAGGATAAGACACAATGTAACAGCAGAATAGTGACTGCAGCTCTGGAGGTGACTGGAGTATAAGACATGATATAACAGAAGAATAATGACTGCAGCTCTAGAGGTGACTGGAGGATAAGACACAATGTAACAATAGAATAGTGAGTGCAGCTCTGGAGGTGACTGGAGGATAAGACACCATGTAACAACAGAATAGTGACTGCAGCTCTGGAGGATAAGACACAATGTAACAGCAGAAGAGTGACTGCAGCTCTGGAGGTGACTGGAGGATAAGACATGATGTAACAGCAGAATAGTGAGTGCAGCTCTGGAGATGAAGGAGGATAAGACACGATGTAACAGCAGAATAGTGAGTGCAGCTCTAGAGGTGACTGGAGGATAAGACACAATGTAACAATAGAATAGTGAGTGCAGCTCTGGAGGTGACTGGAGGATAAGACACCATGTAACAGCAGAATAGTGAGTGCAGCTCTGGAGGTGACTGGAGGATAAGACACCATGTAACAGAGAATAGTGACTGCAGCTCTGGAGGTGACTGGAGGATAAGACATGATGTAACAGCAGAATAGTGAGTGCAGCTCTGGAGATGACAGGAGTATAAGACACGATGTAACAGCAGATATAGTGAGTGCAGCTCTAGAGGTGACTGGAGGATAAGACACAATGTAACAATAGAATAGTGAGTGCAGCTCTGGAGGTGACTGGAGGATAAGACACAATGTAACAGCAGAATAGTGAGTGCAGCTCTAGAGGTGACTGGAGGATAAGACACAATGTAACAGCAGAATAGTGAGTGCAGCTCTGGAGATGACTGGAGGATAAGACACAATGTAACAGCAGAATAGTGAGTGCAGCTCTGGAGGAGACTGGAGGATAAGACACAATGTAACAGCAGAATAGTGAGTGCAGCTCTGGAGGTGACTGGAGGATAAGACATGATGTGACAGCAGAACAGGACTGCAGATCTGGAGGTGACTGGAGGATGAGACTCAATGGCTAAAATCAGAAAGCTGAGTGCAGCTCTGGAGGTGATGGAGGAAAAAGACACTAGAGTAACAGCAGAATAGAGAGTGCAGCTCTAGAGGTGACTGGAGGATAAGACACGATGTAACAGCAGAATAGTGACCGCAGCTCTGGAGGTGACTGGGGATAAGACACAATGTAACAGCAGAATAGTGAGTGCAGCTCTGGAGGTGACTGGAGTATAAGACATGATGTAACAGCAGAATAGTGACCGCAGCTCTGGAGGTGACTGGGGATAAGACCAATGTAACAGCAGAATAGTGAGTGCAGCTCTGGAGGTGACTGGAGGATAAGACATGATGTACAGCAGAACAGTGACTGCAGATCTGGAGGTGACTGGAGGATAAGACTCAATGTAAATCAGAATAGTGAGTGCAGCTCTGGAGGTGACTGGAGGATAAGACACAATGTAACAGCAGAATAGTGAGTGCAGCTCTAGAGGTGACTGGAGGATAAGACACGATGTAACAGCAGAATAGTGACCGCAGCTCTGGAGGTGACTGGGGATAAGACACAATGTAACAGCAGAATAGTGAGTGCAGCTCTGGAGGTGACTGGAGGATAAGACATGATGTAACAGCAGAATAGTGACCGCAGCTCTGGAGGTGACTGGGGATAAGACACAATGTAACAGCAGAATAGTGAGTGCAGCTCTGGAGGTGACTGGAGGATAAGACATGATGTAACAGCAGAATAGTGCCTGCAGCTCTGGAGGTGACTGGAGGATAAGACAATGTAACAGCAGAATAGTGAGTGCAGCTCTGGAGGTGACTGGAGGATAAGACATGATGTAACAGCAGAATAGTGAGTGCAGCTCTGGAGGTGACTGGAGGATAAGACATGATGTAACAGCAGAATAGTGAGTGCAGCTCTGGAGGTGACTGGAGGATAAGACACAATGTAACAGCAGAATAGTGAGTGCAGCTCTGGAGGTGACTGGAGGATAAGACACAATGTAACAGCAGAATAGTGAGTGCAGCTCTAGAGGTGACTGGAGGATAAGACACAATGTAACAGCAGAATGTTGACTGCAGCTCTGGAGGTGACTGGAGGATAAGACATGATGTAACAGCAGAATAGTGACCGCAGCTCTGGAGGTGACTGGGGATAAGACACAATGTAACAGCAGAATAGTGAGTGCAGCTCTGGAGGTGACAGGAGGATAAGACATGATGTAAAAGCAGAATAGTGACTGCAGCTCTGGAGGTGACTGGAGGATAAGACATGATGTAACAGCAGAATAGTGACCGCAGCTCTGGAGGTGACTGGAGGATAAGACAATGTAACAGCAGGATAGTGAGTGCAGCTCTGGAGGTGACTGGAGGATAAGACATGATGTAACAGCAGAATAGTGAGTGCAGCTCTGGAGGTGACTGGAGGATAAGACATGATGTAACAGCAGAATAGTGAGTGCAGCTCTGGAGGTGACTGGAGGATAAGACACGATGTAACAGTAGAATAGTGAGTGCAGCTCTGGAGGTGACTGGAGGATAAGACATGATGTAACAGCAGAATAGTGAGTGCAGCTCTGGAGGTGACTGGAGGATAAGACACGATGTAACAGCAGAATAGTGAGTGCAGCTCTGGAGGTGACTGGAGGATAAGACATGATGTGAACAGCAGAACAGTGACTGCAGATCTGGAGGTGACTGGAGGATGAGACTCAATGTAAAATCAGAATAGTGAGTGCATCTCTGGAGGTGACTGGAGGATAAGACACAATGTAACAGCAGAATAGTGAGTGCAGCTCTAGAGGTGACTGGAGGATAAGACACGATGTAACAGCAGAATGTTGACTGCAGCTCTGGAGGTGACTGGAGAATAAGACATGATGTAACAGCAGAATAGTGAGTGCAGCTCTGGAGGTGGCTGGAGGATAAGACACGATGTAACAGCTGAATAGTGAGTGCAGCTCTGGAGGTGACTGGAGGATAAGACACAATGTAACAGCCAGATAGTGAGTGCAGCTCTAGAGGTGACTGGAGGATAAGACACGATGTAACAGCAGAATGTTGACTGCAGCTCTGGAGGTGACTGGAGGATAAGACATGATGTAACAGCAGAATAGTGACCGCAGCTCTGGAGGTGACTGGGGATAAGACACAATGTAACAGCAGAATAGTGAGTGCAGCTCTGGAGGTGACTGGAGGATAAGACATGATGTAAGAGCAGAATAGTGACTGCAGTCTGGAGGGACTGGAGGATAAGACAATGTAACAGCAGAATAGTGAGTGCAGCTCTGGAGGTGACTGGAGGATAAGACATGATGTAACAGCAGAATAGTGAGTGCAGCTCTGGAGGTGATGGAGGATAAGACATGATGGTAACAGCAGAATAGTGAGTGCAGCTCTGGAGGTGACTGGAGGATAAGATCATGATGTAACAGCAGAATAGTGAGTGCAGCTCTGGAGGTGACTGGAGGATAAGACATGAGATGTAAACAGCAGAATAGTGAGTGCAGCTCTGGAGGTGACTGGAGGATAAGACACATGTACAGCAGAATAGTGAGGCAGCTCTGGAGGTGACTGGAGGATAAAGACATGATGTAACAGCAGAAAGTGACTGCAGCTCTGGAGGTGACTGGAGGATGAGACTCATTGTAAACAGAATGTGATGCAGCTCTGGAGGTGACTGGAGGATAAGACAATGTAACAGCAGAATAGTGAGTGCAGCTCTGGAGGTGACTGGAGGATAAGACAGATGTAACAGCAGAATGTGATGCAGCTCTGGAGGTGACTGGAGGATAAGACAACAGATGTAACAGCTCAGATAGTGACTGCAGTCTGAGGTGACTGGAGGATAGACACATGTACAGCAGAATAGTGAGTGCAGCTCTGGAGGTGACTGGAGGATTAAGACATGAGTAACAGCGAAAGTGACTGCAGCTTGAGGTGACTGGAGGATAAGACAGTACAGCAGAATAGTGAGTGCAGCTTGGAGGTGACTGGAGGTAAGAATGATGTAGACAGACAGAAAGTGACTGCAGACTGGAGGTGACTGGAGGATGGACAATGTAAATAGATATGATGCAGCATCATGGAGGTGACTGGAGGTAGGAACAAGTAACAGCAAATAGTGAGTGCAGCTCTAGAGGTGACTGGAGGATAAGACACGATGTAACAGCAGAATAGTGACGCAGCTCTGAGGTGACTGGGGATAAGAACAATGTAACAGCAGAATAGTGAGTGCAGCTCTGGAGGTGACTGGAGGATAAGACATGATGTGAGCAGCGAAGTGACGCAGATCTGGAGGGACTGGGGGATAAGACAAATGTAAAGCAGAATGTGAGTGCAGCTCGGAGGTGACTGGGGATAAACAGAATGTAACAGCAGAATAGTGCTGCAGCATCTGGAGGTGACTGGAGGATAAGACTAAGTAAGCAGAATAGTGAGCAAGCTTGGAGGTGACTGGAGGTAGACATGATGTAACAGCAGAATGTGAGCAGCTCTGGAGGTGATGGAGGATAAGACATGATGTAACAGCAGAATAGTGAGTGCAGCTCTGGAGGTGACTGGAGGATAAGACACAATGTAACAGCAGAATAGTGAGTGCAGCTCTGGAGGTGACTGGAGGATAAGACACAATGTACAGCAGAATAGTGAGTGAGCTCTAGAGGTGACTGGAGGATAAGACAATGTAACAGCAGAATGTGAGTGCAGCTCTGGAGGTGACTGGAGATAAGACATGATGTACGCAGAATAGTGACGTCAGCTCTGGAGGTGACTGGGGGATAGACACAATGTAACAGCAGAATAGTGAGTGCAGCTCTGGAGGTGACTGGAGGATAAGACATAAATGTAACAGCAGAATAGTGATGCAGCTCTGGAGGTGACTGGAGGATAAGACATGATGTAACAGCAGAATAGTGCCCGCAGCTCTGGAGGTGACTGGAGGATAAGACAATGTAACAGCAGATAGTGAGTGCAGCTCTGGAGGTGACGGAGGATAAGACATGATGTAACAGCAGAATAGTGAGTGCAGCTCTGGAGGTGACTGGAGGATAGACAGATGTAACACAGAATAGTGAGTGCAGCTCTGGAGGTGACTGGAGGATAAGACACGATGTAACAGTAGAATAGTGAGTGCAGCTCTGGAGGTGACTGGAGGATAAGACATGATGTAACAGCAGAATAGTGAGTGCAGCTCTGGAGGTGACTGGAGGATAAGACACGATGTAACAGCAGAATAGTGAGTGCAGCTCTGGAGGTGGACTGGAGGATAAGAATGATTGACAGCAGAACAGTGACTGCAGATTGGAGGTGACTGGAGGATGAGACTCAATGTAAAATCAGAATAGTGAGTGCATCTCTGGAGGTGACTGGAGGATAAGACACAATGTAACAGCAGAATAGTGAGTGCAGCTCTAGAGGTGACTGGAGGATAAGACACGATGTAACAGCAGAAGTGTTGACTGCAGCTCTGGAGGTGACTGGAGATAAGACATGATGTAACAGCAGAATAGTGACTGCAGCTCTGGAGGTGACTGGAGGATAAGACATGATGTAACAGCAGAATAGTGACCGCAGCTCTGGAGGTGACTGGAGGATAAGACATATGTAACAGCAGAATAGTGAGTGCAGCTCTGGAGGTGACTGGAGGATAAGACATGATGTAACAGCAGAATAGTGAGTGCAGCTCTGGAGGTGACTGGAGGATAAGACATGATGTGACAGCAGAACAGTGACTGCAGATCTGGAGGTACTGAGATGAACTAATGTAAAATCAGAATAGTGAGTGCAGCTCTGGAGGTTACTGGAGGATAAGACAATGTAACAGCAGAATAGTGAGTGCAGCTCTGGAGGTGACTGGAGGATAAGACACGATGTAACAGCTGAATAGTTGACTGCAGCTCTGGAGGTGACTGGAGGATAAGACAGATGTAACAGCAGAATAGTGACTGCAGCTCTGAGGTGACTGGAGGATAAGACACAATGTAACAGCAGAATAGTTGAGTGCAGCTCTGGAGGTGACTGGAGGATAAGACATGATGTAACAGCAGAATAGTGACGCAGCTCTGAGGTGACTGGAGGATAAGACAATGTAACAGCAGAATAGTGAGTGCAGCTCTGGATGGATAAGACATGGTGTAACAGCAGAATAGTGATGCAGCTCTGGAGGTGACTGGAGGATAAGAAAATGATAACAGCAGAATAGTGAGTGCAGCTCTGGAGGTGGCTGGAGGATAAGACACGATGTAACAGCTGAATAGTGAGTGCAGCTCTGGAGGTGACTGGAGGATAAGACAATGTAACAGCAGAATAGTGAGTGCAGCTCTAGAGGTGACTGGAGGATAAGACACGATGTAACAGCAGAATGTTGACTGCAGCTCTGGAGGTGACTGGAGGATAAGACATGATGTAACAGCAGAATAGTGACGCGCAGCTCTGGAGGTGACTGGGGATAAGACACAATGTAACAGCAGAATAGTGAGTGCAGCTCTGGAGGTGACTGGAGGATAAGACATGATGTAAAGCAGAATAGTGACTGCAGTCTGGAGGTGACTGGAGGATAAGACAATGTAAACAGCAATAGTGAGTGCAGCTCTGGAGGTGACTGGAGGATAAGACATATGTAACAGCAGAATAGTGAGTGCAGCTCTGAGGTGACTGGAGGATAAGACATGATGTAACAGCAGAATAGTGATGCAGCTCTGGAGGTGACTGGAGGATAAGACATGATGTAACAGCAGAATAGTGAGTGCAGCTCTGGAGGTGACTGGAGGATAAGACATGATGTAACAGCAGAATAGTGAGTGCAGCTCTGGAGGTGACTGGAGGATAAGACACATGTACAGCAGAATAGTGATGCAGCTCTGGAGGTGACTGGAGGATAAGACATATGTGAACAGCAGAAAGTGACTGCAGATCTGGAGGTGACTGGAGGATGAGACTCAATGTAAAACAGAATAGTGAGTGCAGCTCTGGAGGTTACTGGAGGATAAGACAAAATGTAACAGCAGAATAGTGAGTGCAGCTCTAGGAGGTGACTGGAGGATAAGACAATGTAACAGCAGAATAGTGAGTGCAGCTCTGGAGGTGACTGGAGGATAAGACATGATGTAACAGCAGAATAGTGAGTGCAGCTCTGGAGGTGAGTGGAGGATAAGACATTATGTTTTTGTCACCTACAGATTAAATACAGAGAGGAATATGAAAAAACTAAAGGAAAAGCTGCAGCGACAAGCGACTCGCGCCTCCTCCATTCTCTGCAAGTCGGAAAGCTGAATAGTGAGGTAACGGAGCTACATCCATACTGCAGCGCTGGTCACACAGCTTTCCCAGAGTCCTGATAATGCGGCAGACATCCCTACTCACTGTGTCACCCGGGGTTTCTGCCACTTAGGAACCTGGGGAAGCTGGGTGACTATATAAGACACAACATTGCCTTCATCTGATCGGACGCGTCGTTTATTTCTTCGGTAGATAAACTACAAGAAAGGATTCGAGGAGACAAAGTCGCAGTTCCATTTGCCGATGGACATGGTGAACATCACTCACGCCAAACAGGCGCAGGCGCTGGCCAGTGACCTGGACTACCGCACCAAGCTCCACGAGTACACGCTGCTGCCCGAGGACATGAAGGTCACATGGGCCAAGAAAGCCTACGACTTACAGAGCGAGGTGAGAAGGCGGTACATTACAGAGCAGGTGAGAAGGCGGTACATTACAGAGCGAGGTGAGAAGGCGGTACATTACAGAGCGAGGTGACGTATTAAGGCAGTAATAGCGGTACATTACAGAGCGAGGTGAGATGGCGGTACATTACAGAGCGAGGTGAGATAGCGGTACATTACAGAGCGAGGTGAGATGGCGGTACATTACAGAGGGAGGTGAGAAGGCGGTACATTACAGAGCGAGGTGAGATGGCGGTACATTACAGAGCGAGGTGAGATGGCGGTACATTACAGAGCGAGGTGAGATGGCGGTACATTACAGAGCGAGGTGAGATAGCGGTACATTACAGAGCGAGGTGAGATGGCGGTACATTACAGAGGGAGGTAAGATGGCGGTACATTACAGAGGGAGGTGAGATGCGGTACATTACAGAGCGAGGTCAGATGCGGTACATTACAGAGCGAGGTGAGATAGCGGTACATTACAGAGCGAGGTGAGAAGGCTGTACATTACAGAGCGAGGTGAGATGGCGGTACGTACAGAGCGAGGTGAGAAGGCGGTACATTACAGAGGGAGGTGAGAAGGCGGTACATTACAGAGCGAGGTGAGATAGCGGTACATTACAGAGCGAGGTGAGATGGCGGTACATTACAGAGGAGGTAAGATGGCGGTACATTACAGAGGAGGTGAGATGGCGGTACATTACAGAGCGAGGTCAGATGGCGGTACATTACAGAGCGAGGTGAGATAGCGGTACATTACAGAGCGAGGTGAGAAGGCGTACATTACAGAGCGAGGTGAGATGGCGGTACAGTACAGAGCGAGGTGAGAAGGCGGTACATTACAGAGGGAGGTGAGAAGGCGGTACATTACAGAGCGAGGTGAGAATGGCGGTACATTACAGAGCGAGGTGAGAATGGCGGTACATTAAAAGAGGGAGGTGAGAAAGCAGTACATTACAGAGCGAGGTGAGATGGCGGTACATTACGAGCGAGGTGAGATGGCGGTACATTACAGAGCGAGGTGAGAAGGCGTACATTACAGAGCGAGGTGAGATGGCGGTACAGTACAGAGGAGGTGAAATGGCGGTACATTACTGAGCGAGGTGAGATGGCGGTACATTACAGAGCGAGGTGAGATGGCGGTACATTACAGAGCGAGGTGAGATGGCGGTACATTACAGAGCGAGGTGAGATAGCGGTACATTACAGAGCGAGGTGAGATGGCGGTACATTACAGAGGGAGGTGAGATGGCGGTACAGTACAGAGCGAGGTGAGAAGGCAGTACATTACAGAGCGAGGTGAGATGGCGGTACATTACAGAGCGAGGTGAGATGGCGGTACATTACAGAGGGAGGTGAGAAGCCGGTACATTACAGAGGGAGGTGAGATGGTGGTACATTACAGAGCGAGGTGAGATGGCGGTACAGTACAGAGCAAGGTGAGATGGCGGTACAGTACAAAGCGAGGTGAGATGGCGGTACAGTACAAAGCGAGGTGAGATGGCAGTACATTACAGAGCTAGGTTAGAAGGCGGTACATTACAAAGGGAGGTGTTATGGCGGTACAGTACAGAGCAAGGTGAGAAGACAGTACAGTACAGAGCGAGGTGAGATGGCGGTACAGTCTGGAGAATAAGGGGCAGGAGTGTGGAGAATAAGGGGCAGGAGTGCAGAGAATAAGGGGCAGGAGTGTGGGGAATAAGGGGCAGGAGTGTGGAGAATAAGGGGCAGGAGTGTGGAGAATAAGGGCAGAGTGCGGAGAATAAGGGGCAGGAGTGTGGAGAATAAGGTGTTATGTTTTGGTAGCTGAGGAGAGCAGGCACAAACGGCAATACACCAGAGAGGTTGGAATCTACTGGATTGCAGTACCCTGACTAACCACCACAACTAAAGGCAGCCGTGGAGCGTTCCTACGTTGGTCCTAGACGCCTCGTCACAGCCTGAGAGGCTAACTACACCTAAAGATAGAAAGAGGAAAGCTATCTGCCCCGGAGCAGATCCCAAAGAACATAGGAAGCCCCCAAACATGTAATGGCGGTTAGACAAGAGGGAATACAGACACAGACAGAAAATAGTATGAGCAAACGCTGGGGCCCAATCTGCCTAGACAGAAAAGGATAGGAAGGATACTTACTGCAATTCCAAAAAACTACTAATTGCAAAAACACCTGAGATCACACGACCTTTACCACCTAAATTAGTTCTCTGGTGTAACAAAACTAAGCCGCAGCCACTGAAAAAACTGGAAAAGGCAAATGAACAAACAACAGTGGCTCCAGAGGAACCGAGAGGAGAACAAGCCCCCCGGGGAGGGGAACCTGGCCAACCTCACAGAAATGCAGAGAAAAATGCAAATGGCAAGCACAAAAACAGAAAATATCTTATCTGAGAGCAGGAGAAGAGGCAAGACTCAGCAAGCTTCCAAGTGAACCAGGAAACAACGTTGAGACAAGAACAATTGATCACCGGCAACCATGATGGGGGGAACCTCCCTTATATCCAGCCAGTCTGTAATTCCTGATTGCCAATCCTCATTGAATGGTTCAGTACTGTTTGTAACCACTAGAGGGAGCTTCTGCTCAGAATTAATTTCTAAAACATTCATAACATTACCCCCCCTTGAGGAGGGGTCACCGAACCCTCATTTGTGCAACCAGGTCGGTCACGATGAGCTCTGTGACACGCACAGATCAGTCTCCTAGCATGGATGTCCGAAGCAAACACCCAAGAATTGTCCTCCTGACCATAACCTCTCCACTTAACCAAATACTGGAGTTTCCGTCTAGAAAAACGAGAATCCAATATTTTCTCAACCACATACTCCAGATTGCCCTCAACCAAAACAGGGTCAGGGGGCGCAGCCATAGGAACCACTGGCTCGACAAACCTCTTCAATAAGGACTTGTGGAACACGTTATGGATCTTAAATGTCCCTGGAAGAAGTAAACGAAAGGAAACAGGATTAAGAATCTCCATGATCTTATAAGGTCCAATGAACCTAGGCTTAAATTTAGGAGATGCAACTCTCATAGGGATATTTCTTGAGGACAACCAGACCAAGTCCCCCACTTTAAACCGAGGACCATCAGTCCTATGCTGGTTGGAAAACCGCTGGGCCTTCTCCTGAGAGAGGGACAACCTCTCCACTACCTGGTCCCAAATCTGCTGCATATGCTCCACAACAGAGTCAACACCCGGACAGACAGAAGCCTCCGTCTGTCCCGAAGAAAATCGAGGGTGAAACCCAAAATTGCAGAAAAATGGAGACATCAAAGTGGCAGAGCTTGCCCTATTATTAAGAGCAAACTCAGCCAAAGGCAAAAAAGAGACCCAGTCATCTTGATAAGCAGACACAAAGCATCTCAGATAAGTCTCCAATGTCTGGTTTGTTCTCTCAGTTTGTCCATTGGTCTGAGGATGAAAAGCAGAGGAGAAAGACAATTGAACACCAAGTTTAGAACAAAAAGTCCTCCAAAATCTGGAAACAAACTGGACTCCTCTGTCAGACACAATGTTCTCAGGAATGCCGTGTAACCGAACCACGTGCTGAAGGAACAAAGGCACCAATTCGGAGGAGGAAGGCAACTTAGGTAATGGCACAAGATGTATCATCTTGGAAAACCTATCACAAATCACCCAGATAACGGTCATTCTCTGAGAAACAGGAGGGTCGGAAATAAAATCCATAGAGATATGGGTCCATGGTCTCTTGGGCACAGGCAATGGCATCAACAAACCACTAGAGCGAGAGCAAGGCTTGGAGCGAGAGCAAGTCCCAAGAGGACTGCACAAACTCCCTGATGTCACGAGACAAAGTAGGCCACCAAAAGGACCGACTCACCAAGTCTCTGGTACCAAAAATTCCGGGATGACCGGCCAACGCGGAACAATGAATCTCAGACATCACACTCTTCTTCCACTGGTCTGGGACAAACAATTTCCCAACAGGGCAGCGCTCGGGTTTATCCTCCTGACACCCCTCCAGAGCCAGTCTCAAATTGGGCGAGATGGCGGAAAGAACTACACCCTCTTTCAAAATAACAGCAGGATCAGATAACTCAGGAGGGTCCGCAAGGAAACTCCTCGAGAGGGCATCCGCCTTAACATTCTTAGTGCCAGGAAGAAAGGAAACCACAAAATTAAAACGTGTGAAAAACAAGGCCCACCTGGCCTGTCTAGGATTAAGTCGCTTGGCTGATTCCAGATAAACCAAATTCTTATGGTCCGTGAGGACCACCACCTGATGTTTGGCTCCCTCCAGCCAATGTCTCCACTCTTCAAAAGCCCACTTCATGGCCAGTAACTCCCGATTACCCATGTCATAATTACGTTCAGTTGGAGAAAATTTTCAAGAGAAAAAAAGCACAAGGGTTACTTTTAGAGGTCTCAGGATCTCTTTGGGACAAAACGGCACCTGCCCCAATTTCAGAGGCATCAACCTCCACCTGAAATGGCAGAGAAACATCAGGCTGCCGTAGTACAGGAGCAGAAGTGAATCTCTGCTTAAGTTCCTGAAACGCAGAGACTGCCTCAGGAGGCCAATTCACCACATCAGAACCCTTTTTGGTCAAATCAGTTAATGGTTTAACAATAACAGAGAAATTACCAATAAATTTACGATAAAAATTGGCAAAACCCAAGAATCTCTGAGGAGCCTTTAATGAAGTAGGTTGGACCCAATCACAGATGGCCTGAACCTTGACTTTGTCCATTTCAATAACAGATGGAGACAAAATGAATCCCAGAAATGAGATCCTCTGTACGCCAAAAAGACACTTTGATCCCTTCACATACAGAGCATTTTCTCTCGAAATCTGGAACACAGTCCGAACATGTTTCACATGAGAGTCCCAGTCATTGGAAAAAATCAAGATATCATCCAAATAAACAATCAGAAATTTATCCACAAAATCCCTGAAAATGTCATTCATGAAGGACTGGAAGATGGAAGGAGCATTAGTGAGCCCAAAGGGCATCACTAGGTACTCAAAATGCCCCTCTGGGGTATTAAACGCCGTCTTCCATTCATCCCCGTGCTTAATGCGAATAATGTTATACGCCCCCCTGAGGTCAAGCTTGGTAAACCAAGTAGCACTTTTCACCCTGGAAAACAGGTCAGAAATCAAGGGTAACGGATATTGATATTTCATATTCACAGTGATATTGTTCAAGAGACTGTGATGATACTGCAAGCTCCATTACTTGTGCTGTTCTAGAACTTTCCACATAGAACTACGACCACCATCGTTTTGCTAGCACAGAGCAAAGCCCCCTCCCTCTCTCTCTACAGTTCACTCCTCTCATCCCTCCCACCTCAGGAATTCTTTAGGAATCCCTTTGTCTCAAAACCCTGCAGAAAGGTCCCATACATATCATGAGAATTCATTCTTTTGCTCATAACACGGTGGGAGCTTTCGCTAGAAACACGAAAGCTACGGCTTTGAATCAGGCGTCCATCACGCGTCGTTCCCGTGGTACTGGTGAACCCGTAACTCCAACAGAACCCGAGAAATGGAATTCTCGGATGCACCATGAACTATCTCACCCAAGTTTGGGCTCATTTGAACAGTCATTTTAAAGTAAGATCATTGATAGGTCTGCCATTATTCTGCTAGGTTCCCAGGATGAGGTATGGCCCTTCTGGCTTCAAACTATAACTTGTAGCCCGGGGAGGGGGCCAGAAAACCATCCCCTTTTGTGAGGTCAGCAGCCCACATGTATAAGTCTTGCAGTGAGCCCCCCTTAGTCATTCCAGGCTGTGATGACGTGACTAACAGATCTGCAAATGAACTATGACTGTGTGGCTCCTCCCCCCAGCCTGTCTTGCCTAAGTGCCATGTAAGTGATTTTCACCTTTAATCCTGTTTTATTTCTAACTGTATTGTACATAACTGTATTGTCTCAGCTTGTTACCTTTTTTTTAAGCTATAAGCACTGCCTGCATTTTTAGGAATAAACCTATAAAATTATTAGTTTGTTTCTCCTGCTCTATAAACGAATTTGCACGTGCCTGAAGTACTACGCTACTGATTTGGGGTTGCTACGGACCATCTTGATAAATTGTTCATCAAGTAAATCGTAGCTGGTGGCAGCTAAAAGGAAGGGGTGTAAAGTGTTAACCTATTGGGTGGCGTTGGCAGTGACGGAGCGGGTTTTATAAGTGTATTGCCTGGCTGCGGCCCGGAGTAATTATAATTCCCTCACTGCAGCGTGCCCAATAGCCAGCACACATCCAAGTGGCCCGTCTGGCGACTAATTATCCTAGATGCAGTTCCCTGACTGACCTGAGGGTAAGGGGGGCGCCAGAGAGCTGCAAGTTCCTAAGTGGAAGTGGGATAATTATAAATCCCTGCAGATTATTGGGTCGGACGGCAGCAGCCGTCGTGTGTGTGCGCGTTTTCGTCACATTTGCGGCACGGAGGGATCACACGCCGTGATACCCCGGGCTACCGTGTGGCGGACCGTGGGCCGTTCATCACATTGGTGGCAGCGGTGGGATTATAGAGCATTAGTGATCTGGTTTGAGCAATCATTGCATTCACTAAAAAACTTGCACGGTTCTTCAGGGACCCTGCAACTAAAGTTTTGGAGAACAGACTCAGTGTTTATTAGTCCTGAGACAATTGTGTGCACTTGGGTTACCCCTCCCTTCTCTTTGTTTTCTATCCTATCTTTTATTTGGCAACCATGGCTACGAGAGGATTCGACTGGTATAATCGGAGTAGCAAGGAAGCTTTTCTCGCCATGTGCGAGTGGAGGAAGATTGTCCCCATGGACCAAACCAAGGCCGAAGTGATCCAGGCCCTGATGGTACGGGACCACGCTGAGAGCGAGGAGGGCGCAGGAGCAGAGGCCCAACCCCTGACTGCTTACACCCAGGGCGGGTTGGACCCTTACCTGCAGGCGGCCCTGGATGAACTCTCCGCCGACGACCGTGATGGGCGCCTGAAGCTGATCCAGCGATACCAGCAGGAGGCCCAAGCCCAGCGAGAGGCTGAGAGAGCTGAGAGAGCCCAGCGGGAGCTGAGAGACGAGCGGGAGTCAGAGAGCCATGAACTGGAGCTGCTTCGACAAGGGCAAAGCCCTCCACAGGCCGGAGCGGTGAGCCCAGCAGCTGACAGAGTCCGAAGCCCCTGCCAGAGCACTTTCCCGTGATGGAAAAGGACGGAGACTTGGACACTTTTCTGCGGGCCTTTGAGAAAGTCTGCCGACAGTACCAGCTGCCTGAGGACCAATGGGCCAGGTACTTGACCCCCGGGCTAAAGGGCAAAGCTCTGGAGGCGTTTGCTTCATTCCCACCAGGCCAAGATGGTGACTATGTGGCCATCAAGCAGGCCCTGATCGCCAAGTACCAGCTAACCCCTGAGGTATACCGAAAGAAGTTCCGGAACCTCCAACGTGGCCCACACGACAGTTATAGCGATGTGGTGCAAGGACTCAGGACCCACTTTGACCAGTGGATCCATGGACTGTCAGTTGACACCTTTGAGGAGCTGAGGGACCTGATGATCAAAGACCAGTTCCTGCATCTGTGCCCAGCTGAGGTCCGACAGTTCATCCTGGACCGAGAACCGGAGGACGCGGTCAGAACCGCACGGATCGCCGACAGCTATGAGGCCAACCGGATTCCCGAGGTGGGAGGGATGAGAGGAGTGAACTGTAGAGAGAGAGGGAGGGGGCTTTGCTCTGTGCTAGCAAAACGATGGTGGTCGTAGTTCTATGTGGAAAGTTTAGAACAGCACAAGTAATGGAGCTTGCAGTATCATCACAGAGACGATAATCAATACACGGCCTTAATGAACCATCCTTTTTGGCCACAAAGAAAAAACCAGCACCCAAGGGTGAAGAGGATGGTCTGATATGACCCTTCTCCAATGACTCCTTGATATAAGACCGCATAGCGTCATGTTCAGGTACAGACAAGTTAAAAAGGCGACCTTTAGGGAATTTACTACCAGGCACTAATTCAATAGCGCAGTCATAGCTCCTATGGGGGGGCAAGGATGCAGATTTACTTTCGCTAAACACATCAGAAAAATCAGTCAAAAAGTCAGGAACATCCTGAGCCGGGGGAGAGGCAGAAAAAACAGGAGTGTTGGCATTAACACATTGGCAGCCCCAACTGGTTACAGACACAGATTTCAATCCAAAACAGGATTATGAGACTGCAACCAAGGGAAACCTAGTACAATAATGTCATGCAGATTATACAGCACCAAAAATTTGCAACTCTCCTGATGATCAAGTTCAACCCTCATTATCACCTGAGTAGAGAACTGGGGTTTATACTCAGCCAAAGGGGTAGAATCAATCCCCAGTAGGGGAATAGACTTCCGTAGGGGTATCAAGGGAAACCCACAACGTTTAGCAAAATCAAAATCCATCAGGTTAATAGCTGCTCCCGAATCAACAAAAGCCTGAGCAGAAAATGTGGACAGGGAGCAAATCAGGGTAACAGTCAACAGAAATTTAGTCTGAACACTACCCAAGACAACTGAGCGTGCAAAACGTCTTCCCCGCTTAGGGCAGACTGAAATAGCATGAGAGGCATCACCACAGTAGAAACATAACCCATTGCGTTTTCGAAAATCATGACGCTATGCCCCAGAAGCCACTCTATCACACTGCATGGGTTCAGAAGCTGGTTCACAAGGCAACACCATTCCACGCATATCTCTACGCTCACGCAAACGTCTGTCAATTTGAATCGCCAATGACATAGAATCATTGAGACCAAAGGGAGCAGGGAAACCCACCATAACATCTTTTACATTCTCTGACAGACCCTTCCGAAAAGGGCTGCCAAAGCATCATCATTCCATTTGGTCAGAACTGCCCACTTTCGGAATTTCTGACAGTACAACTCAGCGTCCTCAAGCCCCTGATTTAATGCCAACAAGGTTTTTTCAGCTTGATCAGTGACATTAGGTTCATCGTACAATAACCCCAGAGCCAGAAAAAATGCATCAACATTACTCAAAACACGGTCCCCAGGTGTCAGGGAAAAAGCCCAATCCTAAGGATTGCCGCGCAGGAGAGAGATGACAATTTGAACCTGCTGTGCTGCGCTCCCTGAGGACTTAGGTTTTAAGGCATAAAACAACTTACAGTTATTTTTGAAATTCAGAAATTTAGCTCGATCCCCCCAAAACAAATCTGGCATGGGGATCCTAGGTTCCACAACCGGCAACCCTGCAAGATAGGTAGCAATACTCCGAACTTCAGTGGCAAGCTGATCCACACAGCCAGACAACTGTGCAAACTCCATTGAGAGAAAAAAAAATCCTCCTCAGCACCCAGAGAAAAAGAGGGGAAAAAAAAAAATCTCTGACAACTCTGACAACTTTTTTCTTTCCACACTATTTTTCCCTTCTGTGAGTACCATATAATTTTCAGTTTTGGCCGGTGATACTGTTATGTTTTGGTAGCTGAGGAGAGCAGGCACAAACGCAATACACCAGAGAGGTTGGAATCTACTGGATTGCAGCACCCTGACTAACCACCACAACCAAAGGCAGCCGTGGAGCGTTCCTACGTTGGTCCTAGACGCCTCGTCACAGCCTGAGAGGCTAACTACACCTAAAGATAGAAAGAGGAAAGCTATCTGCCCCGGAGCAGATCCCCAAAGAACATAGGAAGCCCCCAAACATGTAATGGCGGTTAGACAAGAGGAAATACAGACACAGACAGAAAATAGTATGAGCAAACGCTGGGGCCCAATCTGCCTAGACAGAAAAAGATAGGAAGGATACTTACTGCAATTCCAAAAAACCCTAAAAAAAAGCCAACGCTACTAATTGCAAAAACACCTGAGATCACACGACCTCTACCACCTAAATTAGTTCTCTGGTGTAACAAAACTAAGCCGCAGCCACTGAAAAAACTGGAAAAGGCAAATGAACAAACAACAGTGGCTCCAGAGGAACCGAGAGGAGACCAAGCCCCCCGGGGAGGGGAACCTGGCCAACCTCACAGAAATGCAGAGAAAAATGCAAATGGCAAGCACAAAAACAAAAAACAGAAAATATCTTATCTGAGAGCAGGAGAAGAGGCAAGACTCAGCAAGCTTTCAAGTGAACCAGGAAACAACGTTGAGACAAGAACAATTGATCACCGGCAACCATGATGGGGGAAACCTCCCTTATATCCAGCCAGTCTGTAATTCCTGATTGTCAATCCTCATTGAATGGTTCAGTACTGTTTGTAACCACTAGAGGGAGCTTCTGCTCAGAAATCATTTCTAAAACATTCATAACAATAAGGGGCAGAAGTGTGGAGAATAAGGGGCAGGAGTGTGGGGAATAAGGGGCAGGAGTGTGGAGAATAAGGGGCAGGAGTGTGGAGAATAAGGGGCAGGAGTGTGGAGAATAAGGGGCAGGAGTGTGGAGAATAAGGGGCAGGAGTGTGGAGAATAAGGGGCAGGAGTGGGAGAATAAGGGGCAGGAGTGCGGAGGATAAGGGGCAGGAGTGCGGAGAATAAGGGGCAGGAGTGTGGAGAATAAAGGGCAGGAGTGTGGAGAATAAGGGGCAGGAGTGTGGAGAATAAGGGGCAGGAGTGTGGAGAATAAGGGGCAGGAGTGTGGAGAATAAGGGGCAGGAGTTGGAGAATAAGGGGCAGGATGGGAGAATAAGGGGCAGGAGTGTGAGGAATAAGGGGCAGGAGTGTGGAGAATAAGGGCAGGAGTGTGGAGAATAAGGGCAGGAGTGTGGAGAATAAGGGGCAGGAGTGTGGAGATAAGGGGCAGAGTCTGGAGAATAAGGGGCAGGAGTGTGGAGGATAAGGGGCAAGAATAGTCTGGAGAATAAGGGGCAGGAGTGTGGAGAATAAGGGGCAGAAGTTGGAGAATAAGGGGCAGGAGTGTGGAGGATAAGGGGCAGGAGTGTGAGAATAAGGGGCAGGAGGAATAAGGGCAGGAGTGTGAAATAAGGGCAGAGAGTGGAGATAAGGGGCAGGAGTGTGGAGAATAAGGGGCAGGAGTGGGAGAATAAGGGGCAGGAGTGCGGAGAATAAGGGGCAGGAGTGTGGAGAATAAGGGGCAGGAGTGCGGAGAATAAGGGGGATAAGGGAGTGGTAAGGAGATGTGGAAGGGGTTGGATAGGCAAGAAGGGGGTGGGAAGGAGATGGGATAAGGCGAGGGTAGGAGATGGATAGGCGGGGATAAGGGAGTGAAAGGCGGGTGGATAGGGGCAGATGGGATAAGGCGGTGGATAGGCGAGTGGATAGGGGCAGGATGGATAGGCGTGTGGAGAAGGGGGGTGAGATAGGGAGTGAATAGGCGGGGGGATGGGGAGTGGAAGGCGATGGAAGGTGTGGAAGGAGTGGTAGGGAGAGTGAGATAGGAGATGGGATAGGCAGAGTGAGAATAGGGAGTGGGATAGGAGATGAGAAGGCAGATGGAGATAGGGCGAGTGAGATAAGGCAGAGGTGGAGATAGGAGAGTGTGAGATAGGCAGAGTGGAGATAGGCGGATGGATAAGGGGACGGGAAGGCATGGAGGGGGGAGATAGGGGAGAAAGGGCGGGAATAAGGGCAGGAGTGCGGATGGGAGAGTAGGGAGATGGGAGGAGTGGAGTAAGGGCAGGAGTGCGGAGAATAAGGGGCAGGAGTGCGGAGAATAAGGGGCAGGAGTGCGGAATAAGGGGCAGGAGTGCGGAGAAAGGGGAGGAGTGGAGGGCAGGGGCGGGAATAAGGGGAGTGGGAGATAAGGGCAGAGTGGGAAAAGGGGCAGGAGTGCGAGAATAAGGGGCAGGAAGTGCGGAGAATAAGGGGCAGGAGTGGGAGAATAAGGGGCAGGAGGGAATAAGGGAGATGGGAGAGGGGATAAGGGCAGGAGGGAGTAAGGGCAGGAGTGGGAATAAGGGGCAGGGGGGAGAGGGCAGTGCGGGAATAAGGGAGAGGGGAATAGGCGAGTGGGAGATAAGGGCGGAGTGTGGAGGATAAGGGGCAGGAGTTGAGAATAAGGGGCGGGTGTGGAGATAAGGGCAGGAGTGGAGAATAAGGGGCAGGAGTGTGGGAAGGCAGAGTGGGAAGGAGGGGGAGTGGAGAAAGGGGCGATGGGATAGGGGCAGGAGTGGGGAAGGGAGGGGAGGGCGGAGTGGAGATAAGGGCGGAGGGGAGAATAAGGGAGGAGGGGAGAATAAGGGGAAGGAGTGGAATAGGGCGGGTGTGGAGAATAAGGGGAGGTGGAGAAAAAGGGAGGAGTGGGAGAAAAGGGGCAGAGTGGAGAATAGGGCAGGAGTGCAGAATAAGGGCAGGAGTGGAGAAAAGGGCAGGAGGGGAGAATAGGGGCAGGGTGGAGAATAAGGGGAGGAGTGTGGAGATAAGGGCGGAGTGGAGAAAGGGCAGAGTGTGGAGATAAGGGGAGGAGTGTGGAGGAAAAGGGCGGAGGTGGAGATAAGGGCAGGAGTGTGGAGATAGGCGAGGGAATAAGGGCAGGAGTGTGGAGAATAAGGGCAGATGGGAGAAAAGGGCAGGAGTGTGGATAAGGGGCAGAGTGGGATAAGGGCAGGAGTTGGAGAATAAGGGCAGGAGTGGGAGATAAGGGGCAGGAGTGGGAGAAAAGGGAGAATAAGGGGCAGGAGTGGAGAATAAGGGCAGGAGTGGGAGAATAAGGGGAGGAGTGGAGAATAAGGGGCAGAGGTGGAGAATAGGGGCAGGAGTGTGGAGAAAAGGGGCAGGAGTGGGAGAATAAGGGCAGGAGTGCGGAGAATAAGGGGCAGGAGTGGGAGAATAAGGGGAGGTGCGGAGAAAAGGGGAGGAATGTGGGGAATAAGGGCAGGAGTGGGAGAATAAGGGCAGGAGTGTGGAGAATAAGGGGCAGGGTTGGAGAATAAGGGGCGAGTGGAGAAGGGGCAGAGTGTGGAGAAAGGGGCAGGAGTGGGAGATAAGGGCAGGAGGCGGAGAATAAGGGCAGAGGGAGATAAGGGAGAATAAGGGAAAGGAGTGGGGAATAAGGGGCAGGAGTGTGGAATAAGGGGCAGGAGTGTGAGAATAAGGGGCAGGAGTGGGAATAAGGGGAGGAGTGGGAATAAGGGGCAGGAGTGTGGAGAATAAGGGGCAGGAGTGGGAGAATAAGGGGCAGAGTGCGGAGAATAGGGAGGATGGGAAGGGCAGGAGGGGAATAAGGGGCAGGAGTGTGGAGAATAAGGGGCAGGGGGGAGAATAAGGGGCAGGAGTGGGAGAAAGGGGGGAGTGTGGAGGAATAAGGGCAGGAGTGCGGAGAATAAGGGGAGGTGGAGAAAAAGGGGGCAGGAGTGGGAGATAAGGGGCAGGAGTGGGGGAGAAGAGGGAAAGGGCAGGGTGGAGAATAAGGGGCAGGAGGGGAGAATAAGGGCAGGAGTGGAGAATAAGGAGAGTGGAGAGTAGGGGCGGAGTGGGGAATAAGGGGCAGAAGTGAGGAGAATAAGGGGCAGGAGTGTGGAGAATAAGGGGCAGGAGTGGGGAGGAATAAGGGGCAGGGTGGAGAATAAGGTGAGGGTGGGCAGGAGTGTGGGGGAATAAGGGGCAGGAGTGAGGAAAAGAGGGGAGGATGGGAGTAAGGGGGAGGAGGGGAGAATAAGGGGCAGGAGTGTGGAGAAAAGGGCAGGAGTGCGGAGAATAAGGGGCAGGATTGTGGAGAAAAGGGCAGGAGGGAGAATAAGGGGCAGGAGTGTGAGGAATAAGGGGCAGGGGATAAGGGAGGAGTAGGGGGGAGTGTGGAGAATAAGGGGCAGGAGTGTGGAGAATAAGGGCGGAGTGTGGAGAATAAGGGGCAGGAGTGGGAGAATAAGGGCAGGAGGTGGAGAATAAGGGCAGAGTGAGGAGAATAAGGGGCAGGAGTGTGGAGATAAGGGGCAGGAAGTGTGGAGAATAAGGGGAGAGTGTGGAGGATAAGGGGCAGAGTGGAGAATAAGGGGCAGGAGTGTGGAGGATAAGGGGCAGAAG